>JARHVA010002636.1:1862500-2120000 GCA_037957365.1 Torreya grandis
TGTGGGTAATCTCAACTTTAGAAAACTTTTGTAAAAGAAATTGGATGTTAGTAATGATGTCTTTTAGCTAGAATCCAACATTAGATGCTTTATTAATGGCATCTATGACCAGCTTAGAATCTCCCTTAATAATTAAATTTCTAATTCCTAGGGATATAGCTAACTTTAATCCCCAAAGTAAAGCCATAGCTTCAGCATAGTTATTACTTTGGCAACCAATGCCACCATCATAGACAACATACATCCCTCCTTTTTCATTCCTTATAATTCCTCCTCCACTTGCTTTACCACTCAACTTGGATGCCCCATCAAAATTGAGTTTCATCCAATTGGGTTTAGGTGGTATCCATTTAGTATGAAGTCTCTGAAGAATTTTGTAATTATCATGTTCAGGTATAAGGTTTAAAACCTTCCATTTGGATGTAATTTGGCTTTCAAATTGAGATAGGGTTTCTCTACAACACTAATATGAGCTGTTGTAACACTTTCCAAGATGGTCCTAGCAAAGGAGTTAAACACCTAAGAAGCCTTTCTAGCAGTGTCCATGAAAATTCTATGATTGTGCTCTTTTCATAAGGTCCAACTCAAGCATGGCAAAGCTTGCTTCCATAATTCTTTAATCCAGGGATGTGTGAAGGTTGAGTTCTAGCTGAGAATTACTTCTTTAAGGTTAGAATTGCAAACCCATTCAATGCCAAAGTTGTTAAGTATTATACCCCATAAATCCCAGGTAAACTCACAGTGGATGAATAGGTGTGAAACTGATTCCTCTTTAGAACCACACAGAAAACATCTGTTAACCAAGTAAACCCTCTCTTTTGAAGGTTGTCCTGAGTAAGGATTTTTTTATGGGAAGAAACCCACCAAAATAAGTTAATCTTTCGAATGAGTTTATGATTCCAAACCTTTTTCCATAGCTCCTTATTCTGAGCTTCAGGTGTAAGTAGATGATAGGTAGATTTGACAGAGAATGATCCATTCTTATCCAGCCACTAGTATTGTTCATCCTCTTGAGGGAAGAGCAGGATTCTAATCTCCTGAACACATTGCTAGATGTCCCAAATTCTTGGGATAACCTCAGCCCTATGCACACAGCAATCTAAAAGGTTTTTTTAGCTCCTTATCTCATTGTTATTTTCCATGTAATCACTAACCCTATCACTAAATACATGTGTATTCAGGTCAGTAATTTCTCCATAGTTTCCTTGGGAGATGAGAGCCTTATTCGTTAACCAATTATCCTCCTAGAATTTAATCTGCTAGCCATTTCCAAGCTTCCACCTAATTGCCTGTTTGAGAAGGCTTCTAATTTTTAGCATTTTATTCCATATCATAGACCCTTATGGCAATCCCACCTATTGAAGAAAGTTGGAATCATCAATGTTATGCATGTATTTGGCATACATTATTTCCCCCCACTCACTGTTGTTGTGAATTAGATTCCAACTAACTTTTGAGAGGAGGGCTTTATTCATGTTCCTGATGGATCTTATATTAAGTCCACCATGAGATTTTGGGAGACACACCTTTTTCCATCTGACTAAAGACATTCTCTGTTTGTCTTCCACTCCCATTGATAAAAATTTCCTTTGGATCTATTCCAATTTTTTAGCAAAATATGTAGGAATTTTAAAAAGATACATGAAGTAAGTAGGAATACCTTACAACGATGCCCAAAGAAGTTGCAGCTTACCAGCACTACTAAGTAGTTTCCCCTTCCACCCAAGAAGTTTCCTCTATGTTCATTCCATAATTCCATTCTAAAAACCTAGAGATACCTCTTTAACTGAGAGTGGGAGACCTAGGTAGGTAGCTGGTAGGCCAGCCTTAGCACATTTTAATATATCAATGATTATATGTCTAAGTTCATTAGGAGTGTTGAAGTACACATTGATTTTCTAGAAATTTATGCTTTGTCTCGAGTCTTTGGCATAATCATTTAGTATGTTCTTCCATCTTCTAGCTTCGATCACTGATGAGATGCCAAATAAGATGGTATCATCCACAAACTACTGTATAACCATAGGATGAAGGGAAGAGGTAGGTTTGATGCCTACTAGCTTTTTTGAAACTATATCAGCGTGTATGTATCTTCCCAGTGCCTCAGCCATAATGATGAATAGGTACAAGGAGAGAGGGTCTCCCTGATGAATTCCTCTTGAGGATGAGAAAAACCCTCTAGGAACACCATTAACCAGCACTGAGAATTTAGTAAAAGATACCAAATTCCATAATAAGTAAGACAATTTATCATTAAACCCAATTTTTTTGATCACTTAGAATAGAAAAGTCCATGAGACTCTATCATAGGCTTTAGATATATCAAGCTTGAGGGCCATCTTAGGGATTCTGCTCTTATCTATGGAGTGAATAGTCTCATGAGTGGTGATAATAGCATCAAGAATCTATCTGCTCGAGATGAAACCTTTTTGAGAAGGAGAAATAATTTTGTCAAGCAAGGGTTGAATCCTCATAACTAGTAGTTTAGTACATATCTTATACACAATGTTGCCTAAACTAATCGGTCTAAAATTAGTGAGGTGTGAAGGTTGAGATTTTTTAGGAACAAGTACAATGAAGGTAATATTGACTTGTTTCAAAAGTTTTCCAGATCTAAAAAAATCATGAACTGCAGTCGTGAGGTCTGCTCCTACAATCTCCCAATATTCCTGAAAGAATATAAGAGGAAACCCATCAGGACCCGAGGCTTTGAAAGCACCCATGGAGAATAAAATAACATGTAATTCTTCATCAGATATAGGCTTTAACATTTATATATTGTCTTCTTCTGTTATCAAATAGGGGATTTTATCTATGAATTGATTCATAGATCTATCAATTCTATCATTATTGTTTTCTTCCGTAAGTAGGTTCTAAAAGAATAGCTTGGCTTGCTCCCCTATTTCATTATCCTTATTAATAATGTTTCCATTATCTAGGACAAGCTTAGTAATTGAGTTGAATTTTCTATGTTTCATAGTTGAAAGATGAAAAAAGTAGTGTTCCTTTCACCCTCTTTAAGCCATTGAATATGGGATTTTTGTTTCCAGAAAACCTCTTCTCTTTCCATAAGATTCTTCCATTCTGAAGATAGGATGTTCTCTTCTTCTAAGGTGCCCTCAAAGTCATCCCCTTGATATATTAGTTGCTATATAGCCTTCAATTTTCCCATTATATTTTTCTTCTACTGGAAAACCTACCCAAAGCTATATCTATTCCAGCCATAAACTTCTTATTTAATGTGCTGGAGTTTCTTGACTATTCTAAACATGGGAGTACCTTGAATAGGAATATTCCACCATTGAGACACCATTTGTCTAAAACCTTTGTTTTTAATCTACATAGCTTCAAAATGGAATGGGGGAGGCCTGTGAAGTCCCTGATCCCTCCAATTGAGGACAATCGGGCAGTGGTCAGACATAGTTCTAGGTAGAGCCTAGCCTGCATATTCTGATAATCATTCCAATTGCTTGATATTATAAATCTATCTAATTTAACTTGAATCATTTGATCTCCTCTTCTTCTATTGGTCCAAGTAAAATTTTGGTTCTGTAGCTCCATGTCTAATAATCCCCAATCATTGATGAATTTAACAAAGTCGAATATGCTATCCGAGTAATCAATAATTCCACCCTATTTTTTAGAAGGGTATAAAGGTGTGTTGAAATCTCTAGCTAACATCCATTTAGAATTTTGAGGATTATTCCTATAGCTACTCAAATCTATCCATAATTTCTGTCTCAAAACTCTGTTATTCGGTCCATAAACATTGACCAACATCCAGTTTGAGGAATTCATGGAAAAATTAGTAATCAAAAAGTGCTTATTATGGGCCATAAAATATCCTTGGATTTTAGCACTATTCCACATAGTGACAATCCCTCAAGAAGCCCCTTCAGCAGGAATAATACAAAAAGCTACCTTGGGCCATATATAGTTGGCAATTTTTGCAAAATTCTCCTCTTTCATTTTGACTTCTTGGAGTAATAGAATATCTATTTTATTATCTAAAATGTAGTTTTTAACCTCAAACTACTTTGAGGGACTGTTGAATCCCCTCAAATTCCATGATAATATTCTCATTTAGAGAGTTTGGAGGGTTGGGACTCTAGTGTTTTCTATTATCCACTGGCAATCTCCTTAGCAATCTCTCTTTGTCTTGTTTTTCTTAGGGTTGGCCTCCCTTATTTGGGCTCAGTACCAACATCTGCATATTTTTTACCTTTTTGGATCTTTTTCTTTGGGGTAACCCATTCTTCCTATTCATTGTTGCCACTTTGTCCTACTACCCCTATTGCTAAGTAGTTTCCTAACTGGCCTCCACCTTCTAGACCATGGAAAATGTCTATGTTTGACTGTGGATCTGGTACTCATTGAGTGTGACTTTTGGGTGTTAGTTCTTCCTATCCAACCCTTGAAACATTGTCATCTTCATTAACTTCCTTTAGAAAAATGTCCCCTCTTGCCCCTTAAACATATTCGTCTATTTTTCTAAAGTGTAGACTATGTTAAAATTTTGATTATCATCAAATACTATATTCTCCTTTGGGACCTCTTTTCCCTCACTACTAGTGATATCCTCCTTTCTCTTCTCCTCCTCTCCTTTTTCTATAGCCTTCTGACTATCATCTAATACTTTTTTTTCCTTTGGGACAACTTCACCTTCACTGCTAGGGATATCCTCCTTTCCCTTCCCCTCCTCTCATTTTTCTGTATTGTTAGGCATTTCCACATTATTCTGTATTTCCTACTTGCTGTTCGCTTACTCCTCCTCTACATTTTGGGAATCCACTTTCATCCCCCTTTGCTTCACTGTGAATTGTGTCATTAAATGTCCCTTCCTCTTACATATTTGATAGAAAGTGGTAGCATTTTCATAAGTAATTGGCTGAGTCCAAGTTCCATATTTAGAGTTTAGCTCAATAGACGTAGGGAGAGTCTTATTTATTTCAAAGTTTGCACAGAGTCTAGCATACACAAGCCTAGACTTAGTTCTAGTTATATGATCAGAGGTGACATATTGACCAATAAAATTTCCAATGGCTGTAAAAAAAATTTCATCCCAAAATTCCAAAGGGAATCCTGGCAATCTTACCCGAGCAGGTGTTATCTTATTGAGGTCTGAGTTGGGATCAAATCCTAGTTTCCATGAGCATAAGGCTAGAGAATGTGGTCCATATAGCTAGGGTCCACCATTAAGGGTAGTGATCATGTCCTCCCTATTCATAAATCTAAAAAGGAATATACCTCTAGCCACGGTAGTGATCGAAATACTACCTTTGACTTTCCACCTAGACAAAATCCATTTTTTAACCATTTTGATATTAAGATGGAAAGAAAAAAACATACCAACCAACATAAGGTCCATGGATGCCACAATTTCCTCCACTAGATCATCTGGGATACTCAATGCCTTGCCCTCTAGGAGAATAGGGAGGCTTGACATGCCTTTCGATGGACATGTCTTTTCACCTGTGAGTGCCTTCTTCCATCCATTGGATGGACTATCCACTACCAGATTCTTGGACAGATCCCCAGAGGTACTGCCACCCACATTGACCTCCATTAGATCCATGGTCCCACTTGTTGCACTCAAGGGGCCCAACCAGGTAGGAAAAAACTAGTTTTAAATATTATCCACATGCCACTAGCTCCACTCCTCTACTCCTCCACTCTAAACTATAGGTTTAATGTTAAAAAGTGATACCTATAGATGTTATAACAAAAGGTTGTAAAAGATAGTGGAGAGCATAAATGTGAAGGTTAATGAGACAAATAAATCATATTCTTGGTCAAAGAATGATGAAGGATAAATAAAGATAGATAGGGATGAAGAATAATTGAGGAGAGAAAGGACTCAAAAAGTCCTTCTAGGCATATTCAAAAGGGTCATCTTGAATCCCAGATCATTGGAAATAAGAGTGCAGGTATACAAATAAGAATAAGAATGGTGAGTGATGTTAATCAAGAGAATACTGCCTTACTATCCAAATTTGAACCTAAAATTTATGTATAATAAAGTGAAGATAAGTTTTGGATAGATTCCATGAATGAGGATTTAAATAAAATTGAGAATAATGACACTTGGGAGTTAGCACCTAGGCCTAAAGACAAAAATATCATTGGTATAAAATGGGTGTTTACAAACAAGTTGAATGAGAATGGAGAAGTCACCAGAAATAAGGCTAGACTAGTATGAAAGGGTTATTCTCAAGTAAAAAGAGTGGGATTTTAGGAAACCATTATTTTTTTAGCAATATTAGATGCTATTATGATGTTTATTGCCTATCTAAGTTTCAAAATATTCAAGATATACCAAATGGATGTCAAGTTAGCTTTCCTAAATGGGAATTTGGAGGAAGAATTTTACATTGAACAATCTAAGGTTTTCCTTTTGACTGATAACAAGGACTATGTTTACATGTTGAAGAAGTCCCTCTATGGTCTAAAATAAGACCTTAGATCTTGGTATGCTAGACTACACAAGTATATTTTGGACAAAGGTTTCAAGATAGGAGTTACAGATAGTAACCTATATATCAAGACTAAAAATGACCATCAATTAGTATTGGTGGTCTATGTATGATATCATTTTTGGTGAAAATAATGAGAATGTGACTAAGGAATTTGAAGAGGTGATGAAGTAAAAATTTGAAATGTATATGCTTGGAGAACCATCCTTCTTTCTTAGACTTTAAATTAGTTAATCTTTAAAAAGTATGTTCATTTCACAGGCCAACTATATAAAAAAGATGTTAAAGAAGTTTGAAATGGAAGATTTCAAGGCTATAAGTACATCTATGGTTACAAGATGTAAGCTAGGGAGGATGAATAATCAAGAGTCATTCAGATAAAATATATATCAATGATTGGGAGTTTTTTTATACTATTGCCTATAGACCTAACATCATGAAATTAGTAGGTCTTATGGGAGGATTTTAAGTAGATCCTAAGGAAATTCATTTACAAGTAGTCAAGAAGATACTTAGGTATCTAAGGAACTATGGAGTATGAATTATGGTACCCAAGGATCAAGAATTTAGTAGCATATATATATACAGATTGGGTTGGGAGTCTAAATGATAGAAAGAGCACTAATGGAGGAACCTTCTTCTTATTTAAGTGTTTAGTCTCATGGATAATCAAGAAAAAATCATCAGTGGCTTTATCTACTTGTGAGGTTAATTACATTTCAACAACTTCATGTTGTACTTAGGTGTTATGGATGAGACAAATCCTAAAAGATTACAAGGTGGAGATTAATGGTCCTAATCCTATTTTTTATTATAATAATAGTGCCATAAGTGTTTCACGGAATCCTATCATGTATTCAAGGACTAAGCACATTCATATAAAGTATTATTTCTTAAGAGAATAGGTAAGTGAACAAAGTATTAAGCTTGAATTTATATCTACCAAGGATTAGATTATAGATATATTGACTAAGCCTCTTCTAAAGGCTAATTTTGAATATCTAATATAAGAACTGGGTGTTATTACTATTCTTATTAGTCACTAAGCAAGTTTAAGTGCTTAGGGGGAGATAATAAGGAGGTTATTTAGCTCTAAGAGTAGGAAAGAAGTGCACAAGATGTAAGGTCAAAGGGGGATTCATATTAGTTTATCAAGAAAAAGATGTCTGAGGTATGCAATGAGATAGGGGGAACTTTTTGATACAATCTCTCATTCCTTTTTTTTTGAGTTTTGTTATAGGTAGTGCTTTGTCATTTATGTCAAAGGGGTAGATTGATCTATATGGGGGAGATGTATCACAGTATGAGAAGCCTATTTGAATGATTTCCATCAATGACAAAGGGGGATATTATTGAGAATATATTCTAAGGTATTCATGGATTTACCATTGTTGTCATGAAAGTGTCATTGATGTCATTCTAATTTATCATTATTATTCTTAAGACTGAGTTCATGTCATGTACTGGAGAGACCTAGTGAGAAGGCATAGGTTTAGTTCCATAGTGAGGTGAGCAGATTGAGGATTGTAAGAATATGTGTGGTAGTGTGTGAGCAAGGTATGAGATTGTATGACATGAAAATTAGGTCTTAATACCAATACAAGAGGTTTCAAGGTGTGTTCAAGGTCTAAAGTATGATTAGTGATTCAAGGCCTAATGTGCAAAGAGACCTAGTGTGGCCTAATGAGGGGTCAACTTTAGTTCCCAAGGTGAAAAATATTATAAGATAATTGTTATATGGGTTAGATGTTGTGTCAAGTTTTTTGGCCAAGTATGAGGTCAAATTCTAAAGGAGAAAGCATGAAAATTGGTGTTGATGTTTTCTATGTGCATATAATGAGGTGTTATAGACCAAAGAAGGACTTTATTATGTTCATTGGCATGTGAAAAATTTACATGAGGATCTAATAAATTCATGGTATTTGGGGGAGGGTCCTAACTTAAAGTTCCTAGCATTTTTTCTAGGTTGAGAGCCTATCCTTTATGAATGGTTGTTAAGAATGGAAGGTAGTCTAAACCCTCATAATGACCTGATATGAAATATCTTGTTAGAAATGGATAAAAATGGTTTGGTTGACATAGTTTGATGATTGGAAAATGTAAATGTTTCTACCAGGTTTCTCCAAGTGGCATTGGTCTATCTGAAGTGTGAGTGGAAGCTATAGGAAACTCCTTATTTCTCATATTTTTGATGTAGCAAGCAAGGTTGACTAGGTCAAAGCATACAAATGATTAGAGGATGATGTCTGAGACTTGTAATTTTTTCCCATGTAAGTTTATAAGTAGGTTAAAGACCTTAAATATGTTAAACTAGTCATGGAAATTCACCCATTACTAAATAGGCCTAATGAGGAAGATAATGAGAAAAGTAGGCAAAAGTGAGAATGAGATTAGGGATAGGTTGAAGTGGATTAGGGATGGACACAAGTTAATGTGGTGATTTTTTAAGACCTATATCATATTTACCCCTTGAAGAGAAGATTTGGTGATGCTCATATACAATTAAAAAGTTGTTCTCAAAGTGTCTTGTCTAACCTAGTGAGGTTTATGTAGGGTGAAGACATGAGATTGGTATATACGAATAATATTAATATTAAAATTTGTAATATATCTATTGAAATATGTTAAAATGATGATTAATGATCATATAAACCCATTATAATTTCATAAAAGGGTTCTTACAAGTGTTTTACGTCTTTGTTTTCATGACTATGTTTTTGGAGCTATAGGCAGTTTTACGTGTGTGAATAAGAATGATGTTCCTAAGTTATTTTTAATAGATTTTCAGAATATAATTAAAATGAAGTTTTTAAATATGTCTGATAGGTTAATTTTAATAAATTTTTCTTCATGATAAGTGCCTATGAAGGTGTGAAAATTCAAAGGTTCTTGACTAGGTTCTTGAGGCCTATTTGAAGTTCTAAGTGTGCATATGGAAGTAGTTTATTTGAGGTATTGTGTCCTATTTTGGGAAATATAATGGAATTTATGATGAACATGAGGAAATTAGGTTTTATCCATGTGATTTTTTGATATGTTTATGTGTCAAAGTTGAGTTTATGATTGAGATATCAAGATAGACTTTTTGGTAGTGAGAAGGCCTAATTGCGAGTAGAACTAATGTTGTGGTTCAATAAGTCAAATGAGATAAATGCTGTTGGGGACATAATATGAGATTATGAGGGGTATAATTTAATCATGTATGAATTTTTTCATCAATTTTTTGAGGATAAAGATGTTCCAAGGTTGTCTAATTGAAACATGTGCTTTGAGAAGGCCTAATTGCATTAGGTCTCTATTAGGCCTAATGGTGGTTTTGGTATTTTTAAGTGGTGGCCGACCTATGTAAGGGTTTTATAACTTATGAAACATATTTTTTGATATATTAAAAGGGTGATAAAATTATTAATAGGTTTATGTCTGACCAATCTAGGTGAGAGAAAGAGCCAAGTATAAAAGAAGGTCTAATAGGCCTAATTTGACTAGTTAGAATATTGAGGATATGAGCGAATGATATAGAAGTTAAAAAATAAGGTATATATATTTAAAAACCTGATATAGGTGTGTTTAATATTTCATTATATTATAATAATTTCTATACAAGTGATTAGTAAGGTCATTTGACCTAATTCTACCAAGAAGAGGGCTAGTTGAATGAAGACGCCTAATAGGTTGTTTGAGAGAGATGGAAGAGTGAGAAGAGAAAAATAAGGTGGTAATATTAAGTTGAGTGATAAAAATGTGTCCAAATGTGATAAGATATTCTAGGTATTTGATTTGGTGTTGAGTTACTTATGGGGTTGGTTTCTCCTTAAAAGTTGGTACTTGTTAAAGGACTAGTTGAGTTTGTGCTTGACTAGTGAGGGGTTGGTTCTCCTTGTGGAGTTTTTGCCTCACTAAATTTTGATTCATTTATTATAGGATTATATTCCAAGATATGTATTATTTGGTTTTATTCCCCATGAGTTTTTCCCAAATAGATATTGAGTTCATGTGTTATGTTCTTACTTCGTGCTCATATGAATGGTTGATTATCATTGATATATCTATAGATTAGTTTGAATGATTAATGAATGATATATGGAATTGAAAAAAAAATATACACTAATTCATCCCCCCTCTTAGTGGTTGTGATTAAAAAAATAAAAACACTATTTTTTAAAAAAATGTGCAAATTTATCAATAAAATTTTATAAGTTTTCAAATGTGAAAATTCTCTAATGTATTTTTACAAATCCCTAATATGCAAAAATTATGGTTATACACCGTAACCACCTAGTTCAAGATATAAATATTATTTATGGGATTATTCTTAAGTGTCATGATAGTTAGAAGTTTTTAATTAAACATTTGGTTGTGTAAATTACATTTGTAATCCATTGAAGATCAAATACAAAAGAGACCTTTTGAAAACATTATATTCATGGATTTCTATCTAAATAATGTATGTATTTACTATTTGCATGTATTTAAATATTTATCTTTATAATTCTATCAAATCTATTAGAAACTAGTAATTAATCATGATAATTTCATTATAGAATTTATTTTTGAATCTATATTTCTAATTTTCATATTTGGAGAAATCTTGGTGGGGTTATAGAGCAAACACTTTACTTTTAAGCAAGGAAATATAAAAGGATCATCATTTTATGTTATCAATCATATGTTAATTTTGCTGTGTGTTATGAATTTTTATAAATGTATTTATTTCTTTCCCATCTATTAAATTAAAAAAAAATCATTAAAAATTGCATTCCATTTATTCTAAGTTTATGAATTAAGCCTATTGGTCGTATTGTTCTCCTTATCTTTTCATAACATATTTTTCCTATAATTTTCTCTATCATCCTTTCCTTTATCCAACCTTTTCATAATTTTAGGTTAAAAGTACTACCCTGATGAAACCTAGTTTTGTTGTAAATATTTTTATTTATTGAACCATTTTAGATTTCAGTAAAGGTAACTTCACCTGCTAATAGGAGGACTTCATCCCTTGACTTTTCATGAGAAACATTTATTTATCCTTTGATAATTTTTTTCACCAACAAGTATTCAATAGATAATGGTCCCTAGAGGGGAAATGATTGGCTTTATTTCATCTCTAATAATATATTATATATGGGATAATTAGATAAGGAATTGTCAAATAAAGTAGCAACTAGAGAGGTCTCTAAAGTAGCCATGAGTGGATTGGTAAAGAGTTGACCATCATGTTGTACTTGAGAAGTGATGACATGGCTATGTTGGGTGGGTCAAGCTATCCATTCAACAAAGGAAATTCTTATTTTTTAACAAAGGTGAGTAATTGATCCACATGGAAATTAGATGGGATTTTGGTTCCCTCTTCTATGAGTGATAAAATGATGGCATTCTTGTATTATTTGAACTTGGCTTTATCCAAATCAGTCTTGAAAATCATGAAATAAGATGGATGAAAATATTCCCCAAGTAAGGATAAATGCAAAGGGATTGGTCTTAAATATAATTGGCCCAAAGAGGGAAAAATTGGATTTGTATAATTATCATGAAGAGGGTAGATGTGGTCTACATATAAATGGCCCAAATAAGGCAATTTTGGTCCAAATAGAATTGGCTCAAAGGAGGTAGTCTTGGTCTTGGTATTTTTAATTGTCTTAAAGAGGGTGGTATTGGTCTATAAAAATATCCCAATAGGAAATTATTGGTATTTGATTGAATTGGTCCAATGAGGGTAGATTTATTCTACATAGAATTGGCCTAAAGAGGGTAGATTTGGTCTAGATAGAATTAACCCAAGGGGGAGGTCTTTGTTTAGATAAAATGGGTCCAAAGATGGAATATTTGGTCTATATAGAATTATACAAAAAGGGAAAATGTTGGTCTAGAGAAATATACCAAGGAGGGAAGTCTTGGTCTTTGATAGGATTAACCCAAAGAGGGTGGTATTGGCCTAGATAAAATGAGCCCAAAGAGGGTGGTCTCAATCCAATGTAATTGGTTTGGCTTGGTTTTCCCCCAAAAAGTGAAAAATGACCTGATATGATTCAAATGAAATAAAGTATGGATAGCATGACTAAATAATTCCCAACCAATAGGTGTAGGAAGCTGAATGGAAAGATAAGGAGTGGTTTTAAATAGGCATACAATACACTCAAAATAATTGGATTTGGTCAAAAGAGACCTTATTTGGCATTGTTCCTATTATTTGGATTTTATGCTAATTTGTGTAAAAGTTGACCTAATTTATAATTAAAATGAAAACTCATTTCAAGATGAACTTGATTATATTATAATGTTTTAGCATGTGATTTAATATGAACTAGATCAGAATTAGAACATGGTTTAAGATGAACCTGATTAGAATTAGAAGGGTTTTGAATGTGGTTCAAGATGAACCAAATTTAACTTTGAATGGCTTGGTATATGGTTCAAATTAAAATTTATATGGAATGTAAATGGCTTTGTATAGGAATGGGGTCAAAAATGATCCAATGTGAACAATTGATTCCAAACTATATTTGGATATAAATGGACCTGATTCAAATGATTTTCATTTAATTTCCTAATAGTACTACATGAAAAATATAATGGTATAATCAAGAAAATTGGCCAACATAACTCCTAGATGATGTAAAGATAGCTTGAAAGTTGAGTAGGGTAACGCCTCCTCTCATAGTTTTTGTATGGACTATGTTTTAGACTTTGGATTCTAGAATCTTGATGTATTTGTTTGAAAATATAGTTGTGAAGACAACACTAGTTTTGATAAAATACTCAAACAGTCACAAATGTGCCTTAGAAACTGACATAGGTTTATGACATGTCACTAAGACATTTTGATATACTTGTCATTAAGAGGATAAAATTTAAGGTTTCATTAAATAAATTATTATAATAATTGGTAGGGTTTTTAATCCCACCTTATCTTAAAGGTTTGTACTAAAAGGTGATATTCAGATGTCAATACCTTTGCACCCTTAAATCAATGAGAATGCCATGGCAAATGTGGTTTTGATTTTACTTTGTAGGGTTATGGAGTTTAATCCCTAGGTTGTTAAAGGGGTTGAGTATAGTAAATCAAGTAGTAAATAAGTAATAAATATAGAAACTGATTTGTAATAAAATTGACCTAGTTTGACCTTTTTAAAAATAACAATAAATGATGCAAATAAGTACTTAGCTAGAAACTGATTGAGATAAAAAATATAGAGGATACAAACTAGAATAGGAACTATTATGAGTGTTGTAGATATAATTTAATATTATAACCCTTATTTTATAATAGATCTAATGGAATTAATGTCCTCCTTTTAACACTAGTGTCCTTTGTGCAGAACTACTCTAAGATTCTAAGTGTACTCATGTTAGAGTCTTCTAGTTCTAAATTGAGGACAAGATAATAAATTGATGATCTAAGAATAATTTATGGATGTTTATGGATTTTTATAGCCCACACAAAGGCTGGATAGGTGTCTAAATAGTCCCTAAGATAGGTCTAGGACTAAGCTATGGATAGGTTGTCTCAAGTAGCACTCTTGGCACTCAAGTGACATTTTAGATGATTAAATTTCCCCCCATTTATTATATAAATGCATAAAAGTTAAAATACTAGGATAAAATAAAATAAATGTGTTTGGACTTACCTAAGAGGCAAAGCCCTTGAATCTAGATATGAATGTGTGAAGTGTGCTCCATTGTATGTCCTATAAATGAAACATGCATATATAAATGTCTACCTAAGAGATATCAAAAGTAAAAGACAAAAATAAGTAAATAGATAAGAGAGGAAAAGAACATATACACCTCACTGGGTACACAAACCAGTGCATAAACCTGGTGAAATCATGTGTTGGCATGTAACTAGTGATTAATCGGTGAATAACTTAAATTGTACTTAATGTCTTGATCAATCCCCATATGTGGGTTGATCAAGAAGTCAAGTAGCCTTGAATCCATTGTTTCCCATCCAATTTTAGTAGATCATGACCTATGAATAACTTGGATTGGATTGATGGTGTGTCTAACCCTCTCATGTAAGTGGTTCAAAAACTCAAGTAGACTATAACTTCATCATTACCTACCCATATATAGTAGATACATCTGTAACTAAATTGTGTAATGTGATTTAAGATGTGTAACTAAAATTAGAAATGTATATATCAGATTTTCATCCACTCAATTAATATAGAATGAAAATTGGTTAAGGAGCCACTTAGGTATGTAGTTCAGGGACTACTCAGTAATGCCAACCACTACCGATGGAGTAAGGCACCAAATATAGATTGTGATAGTGAAAATAGTGTCTATAATATGATGGTGAAAATGGTTTCTAGATTAAGAACATAGAGAATGACATGAAGTTTGTCATTCCATTTGATCAACTAAAGCAAAAGTGAGCATAGAGAAACAATGTGTTGCGCACATGCTCCCAAATTTGATATTTATGTATGTGGATTATGGATTGAGTTGTAATAATTTATATATGAATATATAAAAACTAAAATCAAAGTGATCATGCCATGCATGATGCCCCCAATCTGAGTAAACTAGTATGAATATATGCTAAATTTAATAAAAACTAGTAATCTATAACCTGAACCAGTGAAAACATGGATTATACCTATTGTAATTTTCTAGCCAATCTAGAATTTACTAAAACTAAGGCTATTAGATAGTAGTGTCATATCTAGATAGTAGCACTAGTGGTGATAGCATCCCACTTTGGGTGCTAATGTCCAACTATATTGATTTATATTTAACTAAAATTAGTTTATGTGTGACTTTTTCCCACTATATTTTCAAAAAATTGACTTTTGTATTTTGTGCCTATATGCTAAAAATTATAATCTAAGTGCATTTAGATAGCTTGATATTTTTTTAAAACCTCTATGAATTCCCCCTCTTTTAAGGGGAATTGTTAAAGTTGTGAAAGAATTATCTTTAAAAAAAATCTATAAGATGTGTGTTAGTTAGAGTATGCATGATATGTGTTTAGTAAATCAATATGATGTCCATGTATGACATCAAAATGTAAGAAATATAAACATAAGTTTTTAATGTATGATATATGTTAGATATAACATTCAAAAGGCTATCAAGATAGATATAAAAATTTAAGCATGTGTATGAATAACAAATTTGAAAAATAAACTGAGTAAATACCTAGGGGGATGGGGCATGATATCCATTAAGGCACCCAAAGAAGAAGGGTAGATGCATGAGGTATCTCATGGCATATAAAACTAGAGTGTGCAACAATAAAGAGATAATTTTCATGGACATGACACATATATGAAAGCATACATACAAATAAAACAAGGAACACAAAGTGGGCCAAGGGGCCACAATACAAAGGACATGGTCACATGTCACTAAATATAAGTAAGACATAAAAGAACATGTTCAAATGTCCACACACATAAATAATAATTAGGTTGGAGTAGATCCACATGGAAGGATATGTTCAAATATTTTTATACACAATCAAGAAGGCACACATAAGGACATGGTCACATGTCTAAAGCATATATACAATGAAAGGAAGTGACATAGAGCCATAAAATAATGGCATATGAAAATTCTCTCGAATAGAAGAAGCATAGACTCACAATCAAGTCTAAACTAGGAATGATAGAAATGAAAGTATGCATATACATTTTGTACAAGTCTATCTAAGAGTAAAGATGTACATTAAATAAGTCTATATTAGTAGTAGTTGATAAAAAAAAATTAGTGTAGTGTAGAATGATATAACCTGGTAATCAAAATTATGTATAAAATTCCCCCAAATGGGCCAATGTGTCAAATAAGGAACCTATGTATGTGCCCCCAATGGGTAAATAGTAACAAATATGGACCAGTGTGATGGATTTGAGTTCTATAGTAATCTGTAAACACCTGATAAGAATAAGTGAAGCATGTATATATGATAAAAACTAACTATACTAAGATAGCTATCTTAGGTAGTGCCTGACAAATATAGTAAATATAAACATGGTAATACATACAATCTATAATTTATATTTTTTGAGCAAATATTTGAATGTTTTTATGCTCTAACATATTATATTATATTTTTATTTTATGGATATAAGTTATATATAAGCAACATGAAAATAAAACTATATATAAGGAGCAAGATAAAGGAAACTATGTGAAATAAGCATGATAAATGAAACTATGTACAAGGAAACTGGGGGTAAATGAAATTGTGTATAAGTAGGTTGGAAATGAGTGAAACTATGCAAAATGAGAGTGATATGGATAAAAATCTATGTGATGGTAAGGAATGGTGCTATAATCCCAACATGTCATTGATGGGATGCCTTTGTGTAACATAGGTATCATCTTCACTTTATAAATGGTCTATACCATAATAATCTGAGTTGTTCCAATCATCTTCTTCATTTTGATTAGCAATGTCTAAATTATTGATTAGGATCTGTCCATCTAAAACTGCATCCATTATAGTTATAGCTTGCTTTTACATATTTTTTAGGAAGAAATTGTATCCTATCTAGAATTTGTAATCATTGCACTCTCATGTGGAAAGGACATGCAACCTTTCTTTTTTTCAAATGTTGATCCTATTGTTATTAACCATGAACTTTCAAAGACAACATTTTAAGCAATTGAACTTGAAATAATATAGTAAGTGAGAGAAAATTCTTTTGGTATATATGAAAATTTTAATTGAAGTGACCCCAAGCATTCAATATAATCATGTGTTGTATCTAAATGTCTAGAGTCTTTTACAAAAAATAAGAAATGATAGTGAATAAAAACTGATTGGTTAATAATACATGATCTTAACATCTATGCATTACATTCCATCTATATAAGTTATGATAGTGGAAAGATTCTAATATGAGGGAGGTCTTGTAATTTCCCCTTTTACATTGACCTTTGAATATGTATCTTTTTTTTGTATTTCTTGCTTTGAAGACTTTGTTGTTCAAAACCCTTTTTTGAGAATGGTTGTGTGTTTAGAATGATTCTGAATGTGCAACTTAAATTCTTACTTTTTTTGTAACATTAATTTTGCATTTAGATATTTTACCTTGATAAATTATATGTATGAATGATTTTCCTTAATATTTTCCATATATCTTAAACCTTGTTGACCAATATTATCAACTATTTGATGTAATATTTTTTGCTTTAATTTTTCTTTGTCAACCTTTTGTTATTTTGAGTTATGCTTTGGTAACCAATTTTGTATTGTTTTTGAATTTGACCCTTTTTAAATATGTTTCTATATCATTTGGATTGTTTAACTAATTTATCTTGTATAGGGTCCTCATTAACAATTATCTATTGTATATGGTTTTTCAATACCAAACACAAATTTGTGTGATGATCATACATTCTATGTTATGAACAATAATATCTGGATGTCCTCAGTAGATGTAAATGAGGTAGGTTAATCAACTTAGATTTAATCATTTTCCTTAAAAATTCACTTGAACTTCTATTTGATATTTGAGTACTATAGGAATCATGAGTTGTAGGTGTACATTTTTGTGATTTTTTATTTTGATATGTAACATTGCTTGGCATAAATTGACTAGGTGAAGATTCATATACATGATTAGCATTAATGTACCTCAGAGGCTTTTGTATTGTAATCTATTTATCCAATACTATTTTATTTTCATGTAATAGTTGATTCTAATTTTGTAATTCTAAATTTAGCTTGCTCATATTGATAATTTCATCCATTAGAGTCTCACAAGTGCAAACCTTAGTTGTTTCTCATTGAACATGTAAGCACACATCCTAAATGGGAGATATGGGAAGGGAAGGGTTTTAAGGATGGATAGGTTGAGTATAGACATTTGATAGAGTAGTGTAGGCTACCTTCTCTCTTGGAGGAGTGATAACATGGACCTTGTTAGAGGGAAAGCAGCTATCACCCTCTTAGAGATGGGGAGAAGGAAAAGAATCTTCTTTATACATGAAATTTGGAAATAAAAAATGGAAGAGGTATGATTGGGTAAAATATATCAGGGTTGAAAACCTTAACACAACGACTAAAAATTGGAAACAAAAGGATCGAAACCCTAATAGCATCTAGGGCTAGGGTTTGGATAGTATTCAAAGTAAGTTAGGTTCAACAAATGATTTAACTTTTTAGGGTTATGGAGTTTAATCTTTATGTTTTTAAAGGGGTTGAGTATAGTAAATTAGGTAATAAATAAGTAAAAATATAGCTACTAATTTGTAAAAAAATAACCTAGTTTGACCTTTCTAAAAATAGTAATAAATAATGCAAAAAAGTACTTAACCACAAACGTACTAAGATAGAAGATTTGAAGGCTATAAATGAGGATAATATTGATCTGAGTATCATGGATATAATCCAAGTGTCATAACTCTTCTTAGATAATATCACCTTAATTGAATAGTAGTGATAATAGTGATAGTGTCATCCTTTTGGTGCTAGTGTCCTCTATGTGTAAATTTTATGAGATTTTGGGTACACCTATGTTGGAGTATTTCAAGCCTATTATTATGCATATAAGTTATAATTCTCTATTGGTATCTTGTGTTGATTGATTTTGCATGTAAACCATAGACCTATATGTTGTTAGGGCATATGATTGGCACAAGTAGAAAAGTGTGATGTTAGTGGAGTAGGTTGGACATCCTCAACACCTGACTATGATGAGAGTTTCCCACATACTAATAGGGATCAAAACCAATGTAATTATCCCCACCTAAGTGTTGGTGGAAGCACAAATGAAGCTAGTATGAATACCAGTTTGAGTGTTTTGAGTGATGCTAGATATTGGAAATCTACGTATTCTAAGATTGGGATGAATTTATATGATTGTATTCATAAGTAGGGTAGAATAGGGATTGATAACCTTGATTTTACATAACTTATTCTAAGCTAGTTTATGTTATTTTCATCTGATTTTTATCTCTTGAATAAAAGGCTAAAAGTCATGTATATATACTATTTTAATGCTTATGAAAAACTTTAAAGAGTCTAGGCTGACCAAGGTAGTCGATTCAAAAAGATATTCATTGGTGAAAAAATATGGGAAAATGAAAATAGTGCCCAAAGTGTGACACTAACACCATTGGTGCTACTATCTAAGTCATGGCATTAGTGTTTAGGTGGTAAAACTTAAGGCACTAGGGATCAAGATGTTAAAGTGAGGGTCTTAGATTACTTTAGAGATGTTTAGTGAAATGTATGGCCTATAGGTGTTTAAATATACCATAAAATAGGTTTGGGGATAATTTATGGATAGGTGGTCTGAAGTAGCACTCTTGGAACTCAAGTGACATGTTAGATGACTACAAGTTTATAAGTTTTCACTGGATTTTCTACATGGTCTCAAAATACCTTATTGTACATTGGTGATTTAGAATAATTTTTAAATTGGATATGAAATTTTGAGTCCATTCACCAAAGGGTCTAATCCCTTTATGAATACTTTAGTCGTAAGGGTCTCAGTGAAGTGTTACTGGTGTAATAAGGCTCTAAGGAACCACTAGTTAAGATAATGTTGACATAACCCTAATTTGTATACCCCATCAAATAAAAAGGTTGGTATAATGTTAAGATGTCATTTCTTAGGTAAATACACCCTTAAATACTAGTGAGAATTCTGTGAACTCCACCTCATAAAGTCAAAAAATATAAATGGGAAAACACACTTCATTTTTTATTCTTAGGACCCCATAGATGGGCAAGAGAAGAGAACTTTGAAATGGTTTTTTGAGTAGGCAAGAAAGAAAGTAAACCTTTTTTTTTTTTCATCCATGATCACTGATTATTAGGATGAGTTATTTGTTTAGTATAGAATCTATAAAACAAAGGAAAATATATGAAATGTCACTATTTTGGTCACAAAACTCTTATTTAGCAAAGTTAGTTTGCCATTTTAGTCACAAGACTACCATTTCCTAAAAAACACATTATCACTTGTTACTTTTTATTTTATGAACAATGAATACAATATGAAGCTAAACTAAATGCATAATCTAAAAATTTAGGAGACACCATATAGTTTTAAAAAAAATCATCAAAAATAGAGTCTAAACGACCCTGAATGAGCCTCCAAAAGTTGGACAATTTTATAACCTAGCAATCTCATTGATATGCCGAGAAATCTCACTTTTTTTAGAGCAATCTTGGCATTTACAAATCAATCACACCATTTTCACAAAAACCATAGAAATGAGCATAACATAAGCAAAATTTTCATTAAGTAGGTTGATCTTGCCGATATGCAGTTAATTTCATCTTTTTCATGGTAATATCACCATTTTCAAAGCAATCTCATCATTTTCCTAAAAACATAAAGAATAGTTAGCATGAAAATAGTGATCCACATGTTGATCTCACCATTCATAGGAACAAACATACCGACACATAGTGCATTCTCATTGATGTTTAGGGGATAAAAAATGAGGGGAAAATGAAATAAATTAAGGCTAAAACTTGGTCTAATTTCATGATTAGAAGGATTTAGGAGGCCTCAAAGGTATTTTTAGGGTGCGATGTCCCACCAATCATGTCAAATTTGAAATAGAATTGAAAATAAGTTAATCTATTTGTTAATACATAAATTCAATAACCAACAAAAACAACAAACATATTAATCCTATTACCTCAGTGTGGTAATGTAAATGAAATAAAAAAATAGCAAGAAGCATAACAAGATGATTATGCCTTCTCAAAGTGACTTCTCTTAAATGATGGTACATAAGTATGATTGTGCCTAGATGAAATTTAGTTGGGAAAGTGCCTTGAATATCCCCTCATGCACCATTTGGATTAGATTGTGAACTAAAATGGAAGAAATGGTTGAAGTTTTAGAAGAAAATTCTGCATTATATCTTTGCACTAGAAAGCTTGTTATTAATATATAGTGGCTCTTGCATTTATAGGATAGGAAAATAGATTATGGCCTTCAGATCAAGAATGAGATGAGAATTCATAAATGAGTTCAATTTTGGAGGGATGAATAAATAATATTTTAAATAGAGGGATCATTAATAAGGCATGGTTTGCCTTAATTCATATATTTATCTCCATAAATACTTAGTGCTTGATAACGTTATGATGATGCCATTGGTGATTTCATAGCCAAATATTTGAAATTTCATTTTTTTAAATTAAATATTTATTAATTTGTCATGGATTTTTCACTTAAGAATTTTATTAGATTTTCTTAGCTAAGTGATTATGATTAAGCTTTTTACAATCCTTGGAATTTGATAAGTTGCCATGCACTATTAATTTAAAATGTCAATTTACTAAGTCATAATTTGGCTAGATATGAATCATAAGAAGGTGTTGATCGTATATAGGGTAATGCCTCAATTAGGGACATATTGATATGAATCAAAAATTAAATAAGAGGTGTGTAGATGAATTAGAGCTTTTCAATGGTTTGTGTGTTATTGTTAGAAGTCATTATAAATATAATTTTGACATGAGAGTGATGAGAATTGAGTGTCTACAGTATACACCTCAATAAAATTTAAAATTAACTTAAAAACTCTAAGAAAATTATACAAGATGAAATATATTTAATAAATGTCTCATCAAACATGCCAAAATGTAGTAGTTATAATTTTATGACTTATGAAAAATAGGAGAACAAATGAACAATCAACATCATATTATAAAGACTAAACTAAAACTTTAATTATGGTTATTAAATCAAAAGAAACAAAGCAAACATACTTACAATGTACCATCTTACCAATAAAGTAAATCACCTTCTCCATTGATGAACTTTGATTTTTTCTTACAATGTAATATGTGGATGCTTAATTTACTTTCCAAGACAAAGGAAATTTCAAAAACATATGGACATACTTTCTTGATTTTCTTATGAATTCAAAATGTAATTTTTATATCAATTCGATGGCTTGATGATGGTCATTGAAAATGGAGGATGACACTTCTAATTATAAGATTTTGGATGAGAATATAAATGGATAGGATAATTATATATTTATTTATAATTATAATGTTGGGCCCCTTATTTAATTAATTAAAATATTTATACCAACACAATATCCACCTCGACATGAAGGAATCATTTTACATAGTGTTTATCATTTTGGCATTTTGGTGCCAACTAGAGGTTATAGCGTATACCTTGTGCTAGCTGGTAGGAAACTAATTATGTCTAGGATTAATAGGGAATATTCTAGGATTGGTGATACATGGTGATCATAGCATAGAGTTTAAGAGGCTATGGATATGGTAGGTATGATCACCAAGTTCTAGCTTGATATTCAACATGCTCCTTCCACCCTAATGAATATGCTCCTCAAATATATCTAAGGAGCTCAAACCACTTGGAGTAGGAGCGATAGATAATTGTAAGCTCTGGTGAAATGAAGTTAATTTTTATACTTTGATTTGATATCCATTAGGGTTAGGAGTAGTATGGATGTCATGAAGGCTCCATTTATAAGTACCCAAGCTTGTCTATGAGCCTCTGGGTCATTAAGTAGTATGAATTGGACATATGTTCTACCATGAATGATATACTCTATTTTGAACTATATTTAATGATGAATATTGTTTCCTTAAAATATAATGAGTCTATTTTGTGCATATTTCATATTGATATTGGAATGTGTCATGGTTATAAGATTGTATTTTTAATACATTTATGTTAATTAATGATCATGCGTGCTTCTAGTTCATGTCATTAATGGAGTCCCTATACATGTTAATGACATCACTTGTAACTTGCATAAAGATTAAGTATAGAGTTTGTGTCAAGTGTTCTTATCCTTGTTAGGAGTGTGAGTAAACATGAGTAGTTTGAGTGAAATCAAGCGTTTTACCCTTCAAGTGCCTATATGACACTAGGTTGTCTAACAAAGGCTTGCACCCATATGATAATAGGCTTAGTATATAAAAGGTTTGTGCCCATATGACACTAGTATTACTTCATAAAATATTTTCACCTATGGATCTACCTAAAGATTTATTTGAATTGATCAAGTCCCCTTACTAAAGCCCTACACCATGGCACAACTAGCCCAACATGGGCCTCAATATATTTTTAGATACAATTTGAGTGAATGTATAAGGTCTTTGACTTAAGTGGATTGATTTTGGCACAATTAAGTGTTCAAATGTTGAGTGAAAAGGGAGATCCCATGTTTTTTCCTAGTTATAATAAACCAAGAATTGACTAAGACAACTTTTTGCACTTTTATACAACATTTTTGTTTTGTTACCAAGGCCCATGTTGAATTTTGTTATTGTGATGGTGTAATAGAATAATGTACCAAATTTATTTCAAAAACATCAAATGTTGGATGCAGTAGGTGTAAGATATATTTTCACCAAAGCATCCAAATTGTAGCAGAATAAAAACCAAGAAGACGGGTTCATATGATGCTTTATATGAGGTCTTTTTCTATGAGCTACCTGAACATGTGTACCAATGATTTATCTACATATTCAACCCACAAAGGAAGAATATATGGACAATAATATGAGTGTACAAAGGAGTTCCTAGAGAAAATTGAGACCTTGGATGCTACTTGGACTAGAGCATTAGATAAATGGTGGCAAGGAGTGTAGAATAGCTACCTACTTGAGTTTGTAGTCTTAACATATTCATACCCTGAGGAAGTAAAGTACCAATTTTTACATGAATATAGAGGCATGTTTTTAAATTAATTCAATATAGAGCTCAAAAATCTAATGGTAGATTATGGGTTTGAAACTTTGGGGATGAAAGGTTAAATTCCTTTCATGTATGAGCAATGTAAAGGGGGAAAAGGAGATGTGTAGGTGAGACATAATGGATGGGAATGAAAAAATTGACGCCTGATAACTTAAAAGGTATACCTATAATAAGATATGATACCTACTAATGGAAGATATAGAACCTAGAAGTACTGAGGGAACTTGTAACTAGTGGGAAGGGTATGGGGAAGGATCTCTTGAAATATAACACCGAAAGGATGAGAGATATAATTAAGTAGTGGATCAACCTCAACACTTAACATGTGTGGAATTCCTTGGGTTCCTAAAACATTTGGAGACTATAGATATGCTTGATGCATCTACCCCCTTTGAACCTATGGTGCATGATCATGCATTAGATCCCCACTTGAAGAAACCACATAAGTAATTATTGACTCTATTGATGAATTAGATCTTAGATTTTTTGTATACTTAGAGTGCAGTTTTGTTATTGAACAAATTATTCCATATATAGAGGTGAGTGAGACTACCTCTATACCATTGAGAACTATCTCACCATAATAAAAATTGAACATGAGCATACCAACTCATCTAATGTCAGTAATTCAAGGTGGCAAACAACCTCTAGGAAGTGGTTTGATACCACAAGTAAGTAATATAGTGCTAATGACACAAACTACAACATTAGTAACGATGGGACCAATACCTAACCCTATAGCTAGATGCATTGAAAGACCATTTCTATGATAGGCACCAAGGGGATAAGCACCTCAAATACCAACTTCCCCCCATAAAAAGTATACTAAAAAATGGTTATGCACTTAATAAAGTATCATAGTGTGGATAATGCCACATAACATGTGTTAAAGTGTGAACTATAGTGGCATGCATAGGGCATAACCCAATCAAAGCATAGAACAACCTAGTTTATGATAACTTTACTTGATTGTGCCCATACTTTGTATATAAAATTTTATCCTAACTAGGCTATGGTTGACAATGATACCCTGAAGGATGCATTCTTGAAAGAATTTGACATTGTGTATTTTAAATAGTAGAACATTGTAATGATAAAAGAGATTACCCAAGGACTCTTAGAAAGTGTGTGCTTATAAAATTCAAGGTTTAAAACTCTCCTATCAAATATCCCATATGATATTCACCCCTCAAAATATGTGTAGTGGTTCATTGGAGGGTTGCTCGTGACATTATGAAAAACACTTTCCATGAAGACTTTTACAGACCCTCAAGAAGTGCTTGAAGCCATAATTAGAGCCAAGGAAACTAGAAGTGTAGATACTAGGATCAAACCATTTATGGAGGTGAAAATTGCATGTTTATCCTCCCAGCTCCAAAATATTACTATTTTCTTTTTCATGATGATTAAAGTGGACTATGGTGTACCAACTATAATGCATAAGGCCATAATAGGATTAACTTCCTATGAATAAATGTGTGCACTTTTCTTCTAACTTATGAAGTTTGTCAAGAGGTGCATGACATTCATAACTATCCTTATTGTAATGCCCTATCCAATTCAACACAACCATCTATTGTCAATTGTGTGATGCCTACACCCATACCACTACTGATTTCCAAATGATTGATAAAATGTATGAGAACATGGAAAGAGATGCATGACAGGCCACCATAGCAGTTGAAGGGTAGCCTAACTATTATGGCATTAGTTTACACCCTTGGAGGGGGTTTCTCAATCTCCCTCTAACTAATCAATAATATTAGAACCACCTTAGGCTGTGGGTATCCTATGGTGAGGTTGAACCTTTAGAGAAGGTTGACTTCCTCTTGATGGATCACCTAGACTAATGCTTCTACTTATAAAAGGGTTAGAAAGGGGGTACAAAGAACTAAGAGATTTAAAAGGTGATGCACAAAAATTAGATGAGACACTCAAATAAGCTTGAAACTAACACTAGATCAACACAAGACAATGTTTTCTCACATAATATTACAAGCTAGTTACTTTCTCAAGTATTTCATGAACTAGAATCACCAAACAATCAAGGAAACAAAAAGGAATTATAAGACTCAAAATAAGCATCTATTGATGGCAAAAAGAACATAATTTTAGACCTATAAATAGCTTGAAAATACCTTAAAATAGGTAAGGATCAAGGATAATGGACATGGAATAATATCATTTACAAGGTCATCATGCACAAGCTTACTAAACACTAGTCCAACGCAAAAGGTAGGTAAAAATTATCTTATTGCTTCAATAGATATTTATTACAAATTTTGATAGGGTTTATCCTTATCAAATGAGAGTCTCCTACTCTTAAAAAAATTAGAGAGTCCTTGTGAGAGTCAAAATTTAGAGAGATAGAGTTAAAGTGAGGGAGAAAATATGATATATAGGAGAAAGGGGAAGAGAGAGGAGAAACACATAATTATAATCAATAAATGAGATGCCACCACCCTTTAATGAATTCTTAATCACATTTTGATTAAATCAAGACTAGTCTTACTTTAACAAATTAATCCCTATTTATACCAATACCCTCTAAACCCTCTCATTGGTTCAGAAATACACTAGAAGACAAGAATCTATTTTGAAGATGATGAGTCATGATCCTACTAAAAAGGGGAACCTTAAGGACCTTAAAAAAGAATTAAATGCTCCACCTACAATACCTAACCACCAAAATCTCCTCATTTGACTTCTACACCATCTTCCACTTACCTTCATTATAAAGACAAAATATTCATATCTATAGACCTGCTAGAATCATGATTATATCTACTTTAAGTGACTGTAAGTACCTATTTGTTGAATATATGACTATGTCAAAAGTTGAGACACTTATTTCATAGTCACAAACCTACCCCCTACTCCAAAAATAATCATAAGTTTATTATAGATGAAAAGAAATCCCATTTATTGGTTTTCATATTGTCATGACATCAATGAAAAGCCCATTAGGCTGCTTGACTCCATTCTTGATATTCATTAGGTATTAATAGACCTAATATGTTCTTGAACATTATGAAAGCCAATAACTCATTACACATGTGGATTTCCTTCAAATAACAATAAATATAGTCTCAAAATGTCATTGTAACCTTGGATAATAGGTCCTTTAGGTTCTAAATATTTAAACTAGAGGTTCAAACTAATCTCTAATGGTGGCCTTTGAACTTGAAATATCTACTTTGACTTGAATTTTAATGTTGTCCATCAATCCTTGATTTGGGATTTCTAGATAGTCACACTTGTCAATTCTACATGATCTTTGTGGACCTTTCAGTTAGATTTCCATCAAGAGAATGATTTTACACTGCATGGTGGCCTCACATGTAATATGAGATCATTAACTTCCTAACTTCATTTGTGCCATTGATATTCATTTATGATCAAACACGTGACATCAATATTCAATATACTTGATCAAACTCATATCATTGATCCTTTAATTAATCATGATCATACCACTTATCAGCCATACATTTAACCTTAGGATCCTTTGACTTGTTGACCTTATGCTCACCATTGATCTTTGATTACATGATTGAAGGTGCATTATAGATCTATTTAGGCCCACTGACTCGATCTATCACCTATGTTTCATTGAGCTTCGATTTGATCAAGTGTGATTTTGACACTTGTAAATTTTGCATTCAACCTCTATATTTTTAAAAATATTTTAATTCAAATGGCTACTTTTTGTGGCTTTTATTTGATGCCCCCAGACACATTTTTCACTACTATACTAGTTTTGAAAGTTTGTATCTTGAGATAGAAAATACATCAAGACACCAAATTTAAAAGAAAGACCTTTTCACAAAATACATCATCTATATGTGATCCTTTATCTTTGAAATACCTCCTAAGTATGTTTGTTAAATTCACAACCAAAATGACCTATTCATTCATGCATGATGTGCTATGACAGTCGGAATCCTCTAGGCTTGTGTTAATCATTTTTGGACCCATCAAGGCTCTGATATACCTTTGAGACTTTGAGCAAACTTGATTCATGCTTTTGAATATTTGAATAACCATGGACACCTACTAAATCCTTCACTTGTAATTTTAGATCTGCTCGAGGCTTGCTTCTCAAAAATCATCAAATTAACCTTAAGGCTTGTTTAAAGTGTTTCAAAAGCTTAAAAGTGATATGAGGTCATATCCTTCCATCATTTGATCATCCACTCAATTATAACTCTACTTAAAGTGTTTCAAAAGAGTTAATTGATCCATTTAGGCACAAATTTTCTATGTAGGCCAAAATTCGCTAACATTTTTGGTGACATCTTGGGATTCCATGCTTGTTATGCAATAGATTAGTTTCCTTAGTCTAATCCATTGGGTATAAAAGGTCAGAAGTATTTTCTCTAAGCTAATATGAAACTAATACAAGGTTTTCCCTTTGTAAAAACCCCATCTTGAAGCAATAAGGATAAAAAACAAGAAACAACACTATGCTCAAGGCACTTATGGAAGGGGAAAACATAACTAAAAATAATGTGCACAAGGAACTTAGAGGAAAGCATGAAAATATACTATATAATATATAATGGTTTAAAACTCTCCTATTAATAAGGCTTTGAGTCAATGCCATTAATCAGGATGGTTAATACCTCTCCATCCAACTAGGCAAGCTAAAAAGGCATTATGTTGTTTACATCCATGGATTAAATAAGGGTCACTCCACATCCACAAGATATCAAACTTGGTATAGTTACCTAGCTTGGAATTATTTGAATCCCACTTGAGGACTAGGTCCCTTTCTTTTAAGTCCCTTGTTATGGCTCTCTTTTCAAAGGCTTTCTTGACCTGAGCTTGATGTGACTCTAGTGTCTTTATTGTAAGGTCCCTTATCTCTTCAATATCTATGAGCTCTACCATCATCACGCTCATAGGCTCACTCTCCATCAACTCAGGTTGATGGGCTAACACCAAGGTAGGTACCTTAAGAGAGATGGGAAATTTGGCCTCCCTTCCATATACAAGAACATATGGTGAATTGCCAATGACAAATTTGGGAGTCACTCTATCAGCCCATAAGGCTATCTTTATCTTTGTGTGCCATACTCTCTTATTCCCTTCCATAGTCCTCTTGATAATCCTTATCAAGTTCTTGTTTATAGACTTTACAAGTATATTTCCTTAGATGTATTAATTAGAGGATATACTAAGGTAGAAGCCTAACTAAAGTACCCATTCACTTGTCTTCATGCCAAAAATTTCCAAGGCATTATCTAAAATTATTTTTGATGGTACACCAAACCTTGTTACTATACTATCATAAAAATCTAGTCAGGGAAATTTATTTCACCCACCTAGTGAAGTAGTTATTAGCAATGAGTACCCATTTGTGTCCCCCAATACAAGGTGTGTTGATAATTATTATGAAGTCCACACCCCATTCCATAAAGGGTTGCTTTACCTAAATTGGGTTGAGAGGAAGGGCTACCAATCTTTGCTTGCCTACAAAGAAAGCACAATTTTGACACTTCCCAACCCATTCATGTGCATCCTTGAAAAGTTTGGGCTAGTAATAAATAACTCTCATCACCTTTACTACTATATTCCTTGGAGTAAAATGGCCTCTTGTAGGTCCATCATGAAATTTTTCCAATATTTTTATCACTTGATTACCATCAATGGACCTAAAAAACACTCCATTGAGGTTATTTTTGAATAAAACCCCATCAACTAATGCATAAGGTATGGATTGAATTATAAAATACCTTATCTTTTCCCTATCCATACCTTGAGGGTACTCACCTATTAGCAATAAATGTGTCATATCTTGGAGCTAGGTAGTGTGAGGTGGAGGTGCATCTATTTTTTAGTTGTCTTGTGTCACCAAGATAACTTCTTTATCTTCTTAAAGGTTATCAACCATATGATCACATAAGCCTTTGCCTCTTAATAGCTTAGTAACCTTGATCTCCATGTCATACTCCATGGCTTGATAATACAAACATCCCTCTTCTCATTCATGTTTTAATTAAGAAGGCAATCCCTCAGTCTAGGATGAGACACCATTATATAGATTTTGCTACTAGATAGCATTGGTCTAAACTTTTTGAGGCTTCTTAAAGCTTCAAGAAGTTTATTTTTTTAAAAGTGTACCTCACTTCTCACCCTTCAATCCCTTGACCAAAAAATTCAATTGGTTACTCAAGCCCTTCACCATTCTTCTACGTCAGCATAACTGATATATTATCCATATTAGCAAAGGCATATAACATTAAATACCATAAAAAACAAGATTCATGAGTGTGGGTGCTTGGGAAATGGATGGCTTGATAGCCTCAAATGTTTCTTTACATTGTTTTTGACCAAGAGAACACTTGGTTATTATTTATCATGGAATTGATGGGTTTGACCATGCTAAAAAAACTAGGTATAAATATTATCATAAAGTTTATCCTCCCAAGGAAGCTTTGGAGTCCTTTCTTGTGCTTGGGTAAAGATAGTGCCAAGATGACACTTATTATATTAGGGTCAATATCTAACCCCTACTATGAGACAATGTGTCCCAAGAGTTTGAGCTCATGGACAAAAAACACACACTTATTAGGATTCAATGAGATCTCATATTCTCTAAATCTTTCAAAGATCAATCTCAGGTGATCTAAGTGGTCACTAGCCTTCTTGGAGAAAACTATGATCTCATCCAAGTAGACTAGTACCATCTAATTTATCAAGTCTTAGAAAGCCATTTCCATTGCTATTTGAAAGGTAGCTCTAAAATTTAACAAGCCAAAAGGCATATTTTGATAAGCATTTGTGCCCCACTTTATGGTCAAGGTAGTCTTATATTGGTCTTCTTCTCTCACCAGCACTTGGTTGTATCTTGAATACCCATCTAAAAGAGAGAAGTATTTTAAACTAATAAATACTTGGAGTTTATCCATGGATGGTAAGGGGTAATGATCTTTCAAGGAGACTCTATTTAAATCTCTAAAGGCAACACATAAATGGATCTCCCCATTTTTCTTCCTTACAATCACTAAGTTGGATACCCATGAGGAGTGCTTGATGTGAAAGATGATTTTGGACTCAATAAATTTAGTCAATTCTTTCCCCATAAGCTATTCAATTTTAGGGATGATAGACCTTTGCTTCTACTTAATAGGCTTAACATTAGCCTCCAATTCTATAGTGTGTTGGGCTAGCTTGGGATTAAAACCTCTCAGGTCACTATATTCCCAAGCAAAGATGTTTGCATATTCTCTACAAAATTCAATTAAATCATGATTTTCAGTCTTAGTGCTTACTTTTCCAAGCTTGAGGATTTTTTATTTGAGGATAAGAATGCTTTCATAGTTTTCCTCATCAGTTGATATTACTGCCTTATCTTTCTTCATATGGTCTCCCTTAGGGAAAAAATTCAAGGGTGACCAAACATTTTGGAAGTGTGTTAGACCTTAGCTAAACAATTTGATCTTCATATTGATATTGGAATTTACCTTGGTTCATTAAGGAAAGATCTACTTATTACTACAAGAAACAAGTAATCTACTTGTCACTATCAAAAAAATGCTTGTGAGCTTCATTGTCTAGCACTGATGATATTACTACCACTCTAACATGTGGCTATCCTTTAGACTTCTTCAACTCATTTGGGATATCAAACTATGATCCCACAACTAACAACCTATTATCATGTTGATTTTGGTTCCTTATCACTACTTAGATGTTAAAGGCCTCAAAGTCTTCAAGTATATCCCACACTCTATTTATAAGATTTCATCAAGGGATTCTTGGTGATGTTTTGGTCTCTGATCTGATGCACTATCAACTCACTATTCCCATATGATTATAACGACTTGATTCCCTTATTAATACACCACTAAAATCCATGGATAAGACCCTAATATTTAACTACATTGCAAGAACAACATAATTAGAACCTATAAAAGGAGAGTACTTATCATTAGAGGGAGTTATCAACATTTCACCTACACCTACCCCATATTTTCTCCTTGATCCATCAAAGAACAATTTTCATAAACCCCTAGTATCTTATTAAGTCCTCATGAGGGATGGATGGATTGATTCTCCTCATAAAATCAATATACATCCATGTCTCTTTTTTCAACACCTTTCAAAGGGTCAATTAACTAATTTTCATTCTATAACTCATCCTAGAACATATAAGGTATCTCCTCAGGGTGAGTGTTTAGTTAGGATGGTGTCATTTATGTTTGAGCTATTTGGATCATAAGGTTCTATGTGAAATTGAGTAATACACTTAGCTTTAATGGATACCTTGGTCCCATACCTTGTCTTGAAAGTCATGTAGGACCAATTCTCTACCAGTTAACCCCCAATTTTTTCTATGAAATCTCTAGATAAGAATAGAGAAAAATGAGGCACATATAGAATCAACATATCTTGGGCCACTAAAACACTAAGACAAACATGTAGGGTCAGGTTGAGGCCTTTGATAATGATAGTTGGTTTGGTAGAAGATCTATTAAGCTACAAAACTCCCTTATATTGGGGATCATACTTTAAACCAAGTTGATCTATTATAGATTTTAGCATCACTATAGTAATTACCCCATTATTTACTAAGTATTTATGCACCAAAGAGTCACCAATGATTACAAAAATGTAGAAGGGAGGAGGTTTCACCACCTTATTTGATTGCCCTCCATCAGGGTATTTGGTTACATTGGTGAGAACCATGTTTTCCTTGCTTAGTGGCTTCTCATAAACATTGATCCTTGAAAAACTCTCTTGAATGATACCCACCTAAGTAGGCATAGACAACATGTCCCACATTGGCACACTCACATTGGAATTTTTCATTTGTTTAACAATATTTATGGGTAAGCCACCAAATTTTACTTGTGTTTTAGGAGTTATAACTATACTTTGAACTTGTGAGTTTTAGGATACAAAGGCATTATTTTGGTTCTAATTCTTTGGGGATATTGAAACCTTTAGATTAATAGTAGGTTTCTTTGGATTTGATATTGAGGGAGTAATGGTAGGGAGATCTTTGACTACTTCTTGGTTACCATCAATATTCTTTCTTTTGAACCTTGTATTAGTGTAGTCATATAAAATGTAAAAATTGGTGGCTTGAGTATGGCTTGTGACTCCCAACCCAAAAGTCCCTCTTACATGCTCTCTTAACCCTTCTAGGCACCTTTTTGTTGATTCCCAATCATTTATATGCTTCTAAGACCTAATTCTAGCTCAACCAAACCCCATCTTTAATGCTTATTCTATCCCCTTGGGTCCTGTACCTACAGGACAATAGTGTCCAACTTGGACTATATAGTTGGACCCTAGGGTGTCCCATTTTCAACACTCTTGTCCAGTCATATTTTAATATTAGGTGATCATTTCCTCTCGATTCCTCTTCATTATGTTGGCCTAATGTGAATGCATCTAACCCATGACCAATATATCTCTATAAAATCCCATTCAAAGTTCATTTAGAAGGGGTTGGTAAAATATTACAAAATCAAGCAAGAATACAAGACTATTAAGGCAAATTTCCCTATTCTCTACATACAACCATCTAATATAACTATCAACATATTCAAACCCTCACCCCAGTCCCTAGCTACCTCAAGCACACCTAGTTTAGTATTTTTACATTTTCATTACACTGTTTCATAAATAAAATCAAGTGGGAGAACTACATATGGCTTGATCCCTCTTCTGATTATTGGTATGTAGGAAACATGCCCACACAAGGGGTGTGGATACATGTTCAGTGCATCTTACACACACTAACCCCCCCTCTTTCTCAAAGTTTTCATTTTAGTTCAAGAATAAATAAGATTTAGGGTTGGAGATTAAATCAAAGCTATAAAAATCTTCATTAATAGTCAATACTTACAATTTCATAAATAGATTAATATAGGGACAATGTAGAAAACCCAAAAAACTCATATCTCTATGACTAGTTTGGACAATAGCAGTAGGACCTAAACTATAGCTTAAGACCCTAATGTGTCCTATTTTTGGCACTCTTATCCTTTCATTGAATGAAATCCAAATCCTAGTTTATAACACTATCTTAGTCCTGTATAGCTAGTATCAGCGTTTCTCCTAGGTGTATTAGCACAATTTTAAGATAAGTTATATTTGTCCTTTTTCATTATTAATTTTAAAAAGCTACGAAGGTCAAATAAATTATACAAATCACTACTCTATTTTTAAAATATTATTTACTAATTTAGTCAACTCATACCCTTAAATTAATTAAGATTAAGACTTCAATATTCATAAAAAAATTAAATCATTCAGTGAACTCAACTTAATTTGTTTACGCACAAAAACCCTAGAAACCTTATAAAAAATTTATTACTAATTTAGAAATATTTTTTTGATATTTACCTGTATATTTAAATCATAAATTCACATCAAATTGCAAAATTCCATAGTAATTTCAAAAAAATCATTTTCTTCCAAACCCTAGTTGCATATACTAGGTCCCTTTAAATCAATAATTTTCCAATTTTTTTTTTGATTTTTTCCCTACATATTTAAATAAAAAATTCACATTAAATTTTAAAATTCCTTAGTAATTTTTTAAAAATATAATTTTTCAAAACCCTAGTTGCATATACTATGTCCCTTTATTTTCTTGAGGTATCACCTTACATCTAAAATCAGAGTTCACATAATAACAAAAATGGATCTCACTTATTTACACATATTTCTTACATTTCTTGGAAATAATAAGGTGACCATATTCAGTCCTATCTTGTACATGAATAATGAAGTTTACCATATGTTAATGCAAATCTTCATTCTTTCCCTTTCATGCTTACTTTTTATAATATGGGATGATATAAATAAAGTTATTATTAAACATAATAAGATCCCTCTCCTTCAAAGCAATGTTTACTTGACTTTCATACAAGGCTTCATTACTTGCTTTGTATCTCTCATATGGAAATTTTTTCAAGTTTCTCTTGATAAACACATTAGAAATATCATAACACATGTCAAAGTTTTTAATGCATTCATGCATAATTTCATGCTCTCTATCTATTGATTTTTTCTCTCATATGGAATTTTTTTCAAGTTTATCTTGCTAAACATATTAGAAATATCATATCACATATCATAGTTATTTATGCATTAATGCATAATCCCATTCTCTCTATCCCTTGCTTTCTATCTCTCATTTGGAATGCTCTTTATAATTAAATTATTATATAACTTATAATTCTAGTTACATACATTTCATCCCATATACATGGTTTCTACCTAGATGCATATAACTCTTTAACATGCTATTGCTCTATTTTGTATAATTCAATTAAGATTAAAATCCTTACATACTTAGAAGGTCCATTACATATGATAACAACCACCTATCAAGTTTATATGTCATATCTTATGCACAAGAAATCATACCCTTCTCCTCCTCACCCCCAAGAGAATGTTAACTACATTCCCTCTAACCAGGTCCATGTTCTCACTCCTCCAAAAGGTGAGGCAACCTATACTATTATTCTTAATGCATACATTTAGCCTATAACTTCTCCAAAACCTCTTCAACATATGTGCTTACATTTTCAATCAAAATCAACTAGGGTTTGCACTTGTGAGAATCTCAGGGATCAAATCACCAGTATGAACAAGTTAATTTCAGATTTACAAACGTAGAATCAACTATTACATGACAAGATCAAAACATAGGAAAATAAGATTATAATACAAAAGCCTCAAAGGCATCTTAGTGTAAATCATATATATGTACCTTTACCTAGTCAATTGATTTCAATCAATGTTACATATCAAAATAAGAAATCATAACAAAGTAACTCTACAACTATTGATTCAAAAAGTATTCAAAGATAAAATAAAATATCAAGTGAGGTACTAAGGGAAATGATTATATCTAATTTTATTAAACTACCTTCTCTACATTCAATGAGAAGATCCATATATTATTGTGCATATCATAGAATGCATGAGCATCACACAGATTCATGTTTTGCATTGACAAAACATATACAACAAATAAATACTAATGAGGACCCTATACAAGGTAAATCAATCAAGTAATCCACAGTGACACATGAACACATTTAACAAGGGTCAAATTCAAAAATGATAGAAAAGTGGTTACCAAAACATAAATCATAATAATAAAAGGATCAAAACTAAAAATTAGAGCAACAAACAGTAACACAAGCATAGGTAAAACATGACAAAAATTTAAATCTACCTCTCCAATATGAGGTTCAACTTTCAAAGTAGTATGGGTTTAGTCAAAAATATTTGCAATAGTTTGATTTTTAAGGTCAAGGGTTAGGCAAGTAGGCTCAAGGAATCACTACTCCTATTCTAGTAGTTGATAATGTTTGTCACCAAGGTTTAGGATTTATTAAACATTCTAAGGAAAATAATTCATAGTTTTTTTATCAAAGTAAAAGATCTAGATATGACAAAATTCAACACTAGCATTCCATTAATTCAAAATCAAGATGATAATGATGAGTAGAATAATACAGGTTATTATGATTTCCAAGATACCAATAATGAATCTGAATATTTAGAGTCATATTTGAAGCCATTCCCTCATGCTTCATAATCATGCATGATTCCTTTATTCAATATAAGACACCATGATAGGGAGTCTCTCATGAGACTCATCAGTTAGAATCATTTCTTCTTAGTCTTTCTTATACATAGCTTCTTTTCAATTTCTTGTACATAGTCTCTTAATGATTGGTTGTACATAGCTAATTTTCAATTATTTGTACAAAGTCTCCCCATGATTAATTAGAGAATATAAAATATGCCATAAATACCAAAAACAATACAAAATTTCAAAATATAAAAACATTCAAATATTTCAAAATACAAAAACATTCAAATATTCAAAATTCAAAAACATTTCAATTGTATGCATTCTCCATGCTTTACATTTATACTACCATGCTATACTTACATTCTATTATTCTATGCTATTGTTTATCAATTTTAGATTAGAAAATTAGTATAACTTCCAAATTAGAATCCATGTTATAGACACCAGTGATTGGGGGCAATGTGCATGGCACATTTGACTTATTTTCTTTTTGAGTTCATTTTATTACCTAGGCATTCTTAGCAGTTACATGCCTTACTCTATATACATGTGGTTGGCATTATTTTGGAGTGGATTTCATACAAGCCTAACCTCCACATTTATGAGTGGATTTCACATAAGCTTATGGCCCAATTTTGGAGTGGCTTTCATATAAGCCTAATCTCCACCTTTTTTCTAAGTTGGCCAAGATTGGCTTAGTTTCTAGTACACATTCGGTTATCCATGCCACATTATCAGATTATAGAGCATTCATAGGATTTAGGATCCATCTCATATGACATACATTCATACTGGTATCAGTTTATAGCTTCACTTCATGGGGCAATGATGGAGCTAGAGGAATAACTAGCCTTTGTATTCTTGATCCACTTACTCAAAGGGATTATACACATAGTCCAAACATTAATTAACACACACATGACCATATAGCTTCACGTAGTGGGTGATGATAGATCCAAAGGGCTAGCCTTTGTATTCTTGAGCCACTCTTGGGGAATTGCACACTCAAATATGTTCACAATATTAATTTTGTTGCAACACATACCTAGCATTACCCAACATTACTCATCATCATCTAGCATCACTCAACATCATAATATGTTTTGCATTGGTTTTGTACCTAGTGAGGTGTATTCATGCCTTTCTCTTCCTCTCTCTCTTACCTAGATTTGTACATTCTTATTTTAGATATATCATATCTAATAAGGACTAATCTACTCTTGATTTTCTTTTATAGATTTACACTTCATGATGTGCTCTCTCTATGCACACCTAACATCACACATCTTCATGTGATTCACCCTTGTAGGTAAGTTTAGGTATGCTTTCTATTTTCCCTGTATCCTAGTATTTCACTTTAATACATCACTATAATAAAGGGGGGCAAATATAGTCATATAAAATGTCCAAATTTGTGGCTTGAGTATGGCTTATGACACCTAACCCGGTCCTTATTACATGCTCTCTTTAACCTTTTTGCACCCTTTTACTAATTCCTAATCATCTGTAGGATTTGGATACTTGATTTCAACTCAACCAGACCCCATTTTCCATGCTTATTCCATCCCCTAGGTCTCACACATGTAGGAGAATAGTGCCTGACTTAGACTATAGTGATGGACCTTAGGGTGTCCCATTTTTAGTGCTCCTCTCTAATCACATTTTGAGCTTAGGTGACTATTTCATCTTGATTCTTCTTCTTCATTATGTTAACCTAATGCAAATGTATCTAACCCATGACCAATATATCTCTATAAAAGCCTATTCAAAGTTCATTTAGAATGGGTTGGTAAATATTACAAAAGCAAGAAAGAATACAATCAAGATCATTAAGGTAAATTTATATATTCTCTATGTATATCCATCTAATACAAATATTAATATATTCAAACTTTTGTACCAGTCCCTAGCCACCTCAAGCACACCTAAATTAACATTTTTTCATCTTCATTATAATATTGCATAAAACACATCAAGTAGGAGAAATACATATAGTTTGATCCCTCTTTAGAGTATTGGTATGTAGGCAGTGTTCCTACACAAAGGGTGTGGATACATGTTCAGTACATATTACACACACTAACCCCCCTCTTTCTCAAAGTTTTCATTCAAGTTCAAGCATAAAGAATATTTAGGATTGGAGATTAAATCATCTCTACAAGGAGATTCATCGACATTAAAGACTTAATATTCATAAGCACACTAATATAGGGCAATGGCTAAAACCCACCAAACTTAGATCTCTATGACTAGTTTGGATAATAGTAGTAGGACTTAGACTATAATGCCACACCCTGAAGTGTCCTATTTTTAGCACTCTTATCATTTCACTAGAAAAAATCTAGATCTTATTTCATGACACTATCCTAGTCCTGCACAACCAGTATTAGCCTCTATCTTAGCCATATCAACATAGTTTTAAGATAAGTTATATTTCTCCTCTTTCATTACTATTTTTAAAAAGCTACAAAGGTCAAATAAATTATACAAACCAATACTCTATTTATTAAAATGTTATTTATTAATTTAGTCAACTCAAACCCTAAATTAAATTAGGAATAAGATTCCAATATTTCCAAAATTATTAAATTAATTAGCTACTAATGGAATACATGATTAGATATAACTATCCTACTGATTGATTTCATAGCATTCTTCTTGCTCATAATTTACTGTTATAGAAAATGCTTTGGTCCTTCATTAGACCCTTGGCCTTTTTGATGCTCTTCTAATTTTATCATCATAGGTACCTATGCACTTTAGCCATAAGAACTTTATTGTACCCATAGATAGTAGCCTACTACCATTAATCATTGACAGCTTGATTGAAATCAGTGTTTGGGATAATTGATTGACCAAAAGACTTATTCCAAGGCATAGTTCCCTCAAATTCTTAAGCAATGTTATTCTAAGAAGGGGCCAAAGTGTTTTAAATGATTATAGAATTTGGGTTATAATTATTTTTCCTAGCATGGTTAGGTTGCCCCTATCTTTGGCCATGTTGTTGGCCTTGTCCTTGGGAATTTCTTTTATAGGGTGGGATATTTCCTTGATAAGACTATTGTTGAGGCTGATATGAAGCTTGATAAGGTCTATTGATCTAATATTTTTGCCTCTTCACATTCACCAATTCATTTCCTAAGGATTTAAACATGTTCTTAAGCTCTCAAAAGTTCATATGTTCTTGAGAATCACTAGGTTGACTAGTTGAATCTTTTTCTTGCTTTGTTGTAGGTATGGCATCAAATGTTGGCATAGGTAGAATGATAGAAAGGGGAGGAATAACAACAAGAGGTGGTTGAATATAAAGAGATAATGGCACTAGTGGTCTAGGTGTAAGCTTTCTAGCTTATATTAGAAAATTTTCTACCTTGATTTCCACCTCATAATCATTTGGTAGCATGTTCCCCTATAGATTGAATCATTAATACAATATCACTATTTAGATATATTAGATAGTAAAGGAAAGCAAAGTTAGGATTAGGTCTAATAGAGATTGGAATCCAATCCCATGTCTTTTGAAATCTTATACTGAAATCTTGCCTAACCTCATGAGGAGCCCTCTTGATTATGGTTAGCTTCTCTTCAAGTGACAAATGGTTACTTTTGTCTTTAAATCATTTACACAAGGCATAAACTAATTGATCCCATGATGTAATGGATTTATTAGTGAGGTTTCTATACCAATATAAGGATTTACCCTTGAAAGAGATGGCCAACAACCTAATATCCACATTTTCCTCATTTATATCATGAATATTTCATAAGTTGGCTATATCTCTAAGGTGGTTTAGAAGGAGTTGTAGATTGGTCTCCTGTGAAGTAAGGGACACTTTTAAGAGTTGCCACCAGGATAGGATCATACTATTGGACGTCTAGGGGCTGCCATGACAATGAAATGAGCTAACAAGGATATTCTTATAGAGGTAAACTTAAAAATAGGTTTAGGAGTAAAGTTCCCTTCATATGGGTGTGTATTATCAAATCTTAACATTTTAACTAAGTTTAAAGGTAATTCAATAAATTCAAAAGGAATACCTATAGAATTTGACCTTGTAGTCACTTTTGGCATGAAAGATAGCTACTAATTTTCACCATAATGTTGAGTGTTCTTCAAAGTCACTAGATACTATTCCATGAAATCTATAACTACTGTAAATTGATCAAACCAACATCAAACTTGACCAACCCATTTTGAAAGTATGTTCCATAGGGTGTGCTAGAAAATGTTGTGGCATTAGCTTTAACACTTGGAGGGAGTTCTTCATGCTGCCTCCAAATAATCCTAACATTGGAACAAACTTAGGCTATGGATATCCTATGGTGAGGTTGAACCTCTAAAGAAGGCTAACTTCCTCTTGATGGATCACCTAGACTAATACTTATACTTTAAAAAGGGTTAGAAATAGGGTACATAGAACTAAGAGAGATAAAAGGTGATGCACCAAAACTAAATGAGACGCTCACATAAGATTAAAACCAACACTAGATCATCATAAGATAATGTTTGCTCACACAATATTATAAGCTAGCTAGTTACATAAGCATTTCACAAACTAGGCTCACTAAGCAATCAAGGAAACAAAGAGAAATTCTACGTCTCACACCAAGCATACATTGATGGCAAAAAAAACATAAATTTAAATGTACACATAGCTTTAAAACACCTTAAAATAGGTAAGGAAGAAGGAAAATGGATATATAATAATCTCTTTCACAAGGCCATCATACACAACCTTACTAAACACTAGTAAAAAACAAGAAATAAGCAAAAATTATCTTATTTATTTAAGAGGTAGTTCTTAAATTTTTTTATAGGGTTTAACCTTGTCAAATGAGAGTCTCCTACTCTTCAAAAAATTAGAGAGTCCTTGTGAGATGAGAGAGAGAGAGAGAGAGAGAGAGAGAGAGAGAGAGAGAGAGAGAGAGAGAGAGAGAGATGAGAGAGAGAGAGAGAGAGAGAGAGAGAGAGAGAGAGAGAGAGAGAGAGAGAGAGAGGAGAGAGAGAGAGAGAGAGAGAGAGAGAGAGAGAGAAGCATGCAATCAAAATCAATAAATGAGCTACCACCACCCTTCAATGAATTCTCAACCACATTTTTATAAAAGTAGGACTAGTACTCCATCGATAAATTAACCTTTCTTTGTTCCAATAGCCTTTGAACCCTTTCATTAGTTTAAAAATACACTGGAAGACAAGAATCTATTTTGAATATAATGAGTCATGATCCTAATAAGATGAAAAAACTTAAGGACCCTAAAAAATAATTGAATACTCCATCTACAATCTCCACCCACTAAAATATCCTCCTTGGACTTCTATGCCATCTTCCACTTACCTTCATTATAAATACAAACTCTTCATATCTATGGACCTGATAGAGCCATGACTATATTTGATTTAATTAGCTATAGGTAAATATTTATTGTGGATATGACCATGTCAATACATGAGACACTTCTTTCATAATCACAAACCTACCACTACTCCAATCCTAATCATAGGTTTATTATAGATGAAAACTAATATGTTGACCAATTTTTACCATAGACCAAAATGGGTCAACACCCTATAGTCATAATCTTATATAGGGGATTTTTTATAGTGTCATAAAGTAGTTGAAAGAAAAAATAAAAAAAAATCCTAAGTTAACACTTAGGAAATATTAAAAATTTTGCCTAAGTTCTAGAGTATTTGGGTTTCATGTCTTTACAAAAATCCCAAAGGAAATGACTTTACAAATATCCTAAAGGAAGTTGTTTGAAACCACAAGTTATGAAGTCATATATCTCTTAGATAAATTATTTTGAGTATTTGGCTAAGGAATATTTACTTTAGAGAAAGTGTCTACAACAAAAGTTATAAAAAAAGTATAAGGCATAATTCTTTTGGAAAAATTGTTTGAGACAATTTCCCTAAGGACATATTTCTTTTGGATAAATGTCTGAGATAATATTTTCAAAGTCATTTCTTTCAAAGAAAATGCCTAATAAAAAAGGCCCTTATCAAAAGCCCAAAATAATTTCTTTTAGATGTTTTATTTGATACAAAAGGCCTGTAGACATAGTTATTTCAAATAAAGTGTCCAAGACGAGATGCCCATAGCAATATGCCCAAGCAAAGCTCCAAAAAAATTGAATGGTTCTAAAAAAATGATTTGTTCAAGCCTAAAAAATTGATCCAAGTAGGATCTCGTAATGTTCATAATATTGCAAGGACATGGACCATTTTGACAAAGTCTTGGAAACTCATCAAGACTTTGAAAAATTGAAACAAAATTACTTGGGCAATGAAAAAGACTAGACCATCATCAAGATGTCATGAAGAACCAAACTAGACAACATATTTGTGCATCTTGTAAATATGCTCAAAAATCCTTGCATGACCATTAGACCATGCATGATCAATGTCCTTAGTTCCAACATCATTCTTTGTAAGCTTCATATCTCGATGAGTCTTCTATCTTGAGATCTAAGCCTTCAAAGTTCAACTTGTCGAGTCTAAGGGGTAAGCCATCCTACATGTCACATAGAAACACACTAGTTATCTTGTTTATGAACTTTAAAAATGAACCTTAGAAATCCTAATGAGCCAATATATTTTAGCATCATATTTTTATTCATGCCAGGATCTTGATCTACAAATTTCATGTCCATGTAATATTTTTAGCTCAAGTTTTAAGTGTTCAAAGTTGGACCTTTAACATAAAACATTTGCACTAACATCAAGTTTGAGCTCTATAAAGTAACTATTTGGGTTCAAAATGTCCTTAAAAGGGTTAAAGTTGATAAATATATAATGGTTTGCATGAGCTCACATACTAACACTTGAGATCCAATGGTTTGTGCTAAGGTCAAACAAGTCAAAAGTTCCCTGGGTTAAATCCCTTTAAAGAACTACAAGTTCGACAAGATCTAATAGTACAGATCAAGCAAGAAAAGATCCAATGGTGTGAGATCAATTGATAAAGATGTGGGTTTAATAAAAATATGATGAACTATGTTGCATCATATATCTTAATCTGATGGTGTGAGATGAGTCAAAAGGTCAAAGAACTCAAGAGGCTACCATGTGACATAAGTGTGAAGGCTAACAAATTAAAAATAGGATCCTAAGATCAACATGTGATTGACAAGTAGAATTAACATGTTATTAATAGTAGGAAATCATTAGAGAATTTTTATTCTACCAAAGAGATCAATGATGTATAGAAGTTCTAAAGGTCAAGATCTGATAGTGGGTATCTATGAGACCAATGAAAATAGAGACAACTGGGTGCAATTTTATTGGTCCAAGAGGGATTTTATATGGACAAAGATGAGCTAAGGAGGGGTTTTATACTAAATAAAATAGGTCTTATAGGGTCATCAATATACCATTAAAGGTTGATCAAATGCCAAGGAAAAGACATAGCCATATAGCTAGGAACAAATAACATAAAGGACCACCATCATAGTCAAATATGGACTTCTAGTTTGACCTTTTGTGGCATGTAGGGTGTCATTTTATGATTATGTTCACTTTATTTAAATAAGTACCTATGTATATGGTAAAATCTTGGCTCCCATAAAGACAAAATGGGTCTTTTAGACCTAATGGGAGTCCAAAATGAGGTTATGTGGTCCATAGGTCCCCATCAATATTATGACTATAGGAAAACCAATAGTCTAAGATTGGTTTTCCATCTTAGTAAACCTACAAACATGGGCAAAATTTTGAGCATGACCCATTTTGGAAAAGAGTTTACATTCCAAAATATGCCATGAAGGCATACATTTAGACTCTAATGGCTTCATTGCTAGAAGCAACTGCATAAAAGAGACCTTTCTCTCCACTTTTGCACACCACAACATACTAGTTAAGAGCAGTTAACAATAAGACAAAATTCTAATAGATATATTTGATTGTTTTAATTACATTGATGATTGAAATTAAATCAAAACAACTTGATCCCACCATTACAACCAATAAGGAGAATTAATGAAGGAATAATGTAACTATGCAATGGGCTAAAGTGACTTGGATCAATTAGGAATCTTGAATGAGCATAATTTCATAAGCATTTGTAACTATGGTTTAAATGAGGTTGAACTCATTTTATTCCCCTTGGGACTTCTCTTTTCTTACTTCTCTCTAAAATTCTATAAGTAGCTACCATTTTGTCCTTTATAGATAGTTTCAATCCATGTATGGCAAAGCCCTACTAGAATGATGTCATATTTTGCCTTTAAACATTAATGAAAATCTAATTTTGAATTCTTGAATAATTATATAAGTGTGAAAGTGATTTATGATGATACAAAGTGATAATTCTCTATCCTTTGTTCACTTATCCTTTCATGTTTTTTCAAAATTTCTTATTCTAATAGGTCATATGAAGTGTTTTCAAGTGTATGATCCTATATTTCAAGTGTAAAATGAGCCTTAGTGTCTGAAAATAGCCTATGGTTCACCTATCTTGGATAACTCACATGAATCTCACATCCATATTGAAATACTCATGTTAGAATCTATAGGACTTGGAAGTTAGTTTGTATGCATTGTTTCTTAGTGCAGGAAAGTGTGATGGTCATATGGAAAACATCTTGGTGTATCATCCCTTTAGATTAGGTTAATTTCATACAAATTTTAAAAAATTTCCCATAATCAATCATTAGCATAGTTGTGAGCATTTCAAGATACATTTAGGGATCTAACCCTTAAATCTAAAGGTTCACTTCCACTATAAGTATGCCCACATACACAGAAGTGTTCCCATGTTTCCCAAATCTAGAAGAGGATTAAACGACTTCTTCTAAGGAACAAGATTTGGTGATAATAATTATGACATGCCTGGTCAGACTAAGTCCAAGAGAGTGGAAATATTATTGGTGTGTCTTTCCTCTATCAACTTTTGGAAGTGAGCAACCTAGCACCAATGGTCACTCCAAATGATAAATTCTAGTTGTAAGTAGTCTAGGTATCTTTAGTTGAAGTTTTGATCAATTTTTTACATTTAATTTGATACATGAGGTTGAAATGAATAGCTATGGTGAATATCCCTACCATGTACCTCCTTATCAGCCTTGCTATGAACCATAATATACTCCCCAATAGTCCTATCAAAATGGCTATCAACCTTATGAGCCATGGAATCCCTATAACCCTCCATTTACCCCCATATAGATACCATGTTATTGTAAAATCATATGAAGAAGGCTACCAAGATACCTATCAAAAAATTCCTCCATGTCAGCCCTAATATGTGCCCTATTAACCATACCATGATTCCTATGAATCTCAAGAGTACTTCTATGAGTCTTGCCATGAGGAATCAAATGTTTACATGAATTGTACACAAGGGTATTATAAGGAAATATATAGATTCCTATAGGATAGAATGCAATAAAATGATACTGGTCTTGATCTTCATCATTAGCCTCCTCTTCCTTCATTTTTTCATCTTATATTAAGTCTCTATTTGTATACATACCATAGTTACTAGTTAATGAAGATGAAATGATAACATGGGATGATGAGTATGATGTGCTCCTTGATCATCTCATAGAATGGTTGAGAATTACTACCCAAAATTATATACAAAATTTGGAGGCATTCAAAGAACTAGAAGGAACTCAATGGGAGATCAAGAAACACATGGACTTGGAAAATAAGTGACTTAAATTCTTAATAGATAAATTGAGTATGTGGGAGGATAAAGAGTTCAAAAATGAACATGCCACTATTGAATAATCTCAATAAATATATTATCAAGATGAAAATCCTACTTATGTAGATGATTATCCTTCTAATCATCCAAAGAAGTCACTTCCCTATGATCTTACTAGTGTTTTTATCTTTCTTAATTCCACTCTCAATCCCTCTCCTACCCCTCAAACTCCATCTCCAATTCATAAAACTTCCACTACATCTCATATTCTAGCTCCTTCATATGAGCCCATCTTGAGTAAAGCAAGTGAAGAGGAGAAAATCCAATTTGAGGCCAACCAAAAGGATGTCATGAGTGACTCTAAGGAATAAATCACCATAGGGATTACCCTTGGTGAATAAAACGGAAATCTAACCATTGTGAATGAAGAAGAACATATTGATGACTCTATTATAGCTATCCATGAGGAATGCGGCCAACAATTGAAGAGAGGAATTTAAGGAAGACTCCATCTCTAATCATGAAGTTGTGGATGATCATCTCAATCATGAAGTGGAGTGTACTATCAAGTAAGAAGGTCAAGTTACTCCTCAAGAAGATTCACTCCTAAAAGAGTCTCATGAGACCAAGATAGATGAAATGGCTCTTAAAGATGACACTCGTGAGGTGGATGAAAATGACTTGTGGAAAAATTCTAATTTCATATGTCATGATTTTGATATTCTTGGTAAGGTTACTCCCCTCCCAATAAGTCTACACCTGATTTGCATAATTCTTATAATAAGCATGTTGATGATTGTATAAATAAGCATGGATAAAGGTTTCATGTTGTGAATAAAGAAGAACTATGGAAAAAGCTCAATGCCATATGTAAAGAGTTTGGAAAGCTAGGTGAGTCTCTCTTTTCTCAAAGAGATTATATATATAATGACAAGATTGCTAAAAATGCTAATGATCATGTTGACAAGTTTTTTGTTAAGCATAAAGATGAAGGTCATTCTACTAATCAAGAATTTGAATAAAACAAGATGATAATACTAGTGTCCAAGAGATTGTAGACATGGAAAGTGAGGGCAAGGTAGAATTTATTACACCTCAATAATATGCAAGAGAACTACCCGATATTTATCCATATCCAAAGGTATTGGATCATGAAGAAGAAGAAATTGATGCTTCCAAACATCAAGTACAATCTATCATGGAGAAAAAGTTTTCTATGGAGGACAAAGATGATTGGTAGCTAAAAATGGAGCTTTTCCAAGATATTTAAGATCTTTACGAAGTTGAGGGTCAAGTAATTGATAAGGAGGACAAGGAGTTTCCCATGGAAGATAATGACCAAGATTGGGTGTATTATGCAAAGCTCCTTGATGATCTTGAAGAACTTGTAACTAAAGAGAAACTAATCTCATTAAGGACACTATAGAAACCAAAAAGTAAAGCCTTGTTCAACCACCACTGGAGGACATAGTTGAGGAACCATATGAGGAATTTGAGGCTATTTAGATGTAAAAAGAGTTTATTTCCATAGCTAGCCTATTTGGAGCTGCCTGGTTCTCATTAAACATAATGTCAATGAAGTTAGAAAACACCATGAATAAGATCAAGGCATCAATGTCAAGGGTTAATAATTTACATGCCTCATTCAACCCTTCATGTCATAAAGAAAGAGAGGTTTCAAACTTCCCCTTTGATCCTGGAGGAAGTTTTCACCTTAGGTTAGTTAGTGCTTGAGTCCGTTTGTTTAGTTGTGTGTGTTGTGTTCCCTAAGTGATTTTGAAGCACAAGTGTAATTTTGCCTAGATATCTTATTTGTGTGTTGTTTCTTATTTATCCTTCATTATGTTTTGTGTTATTCAAGGAAATTTGTATGTCAAACCTGATTTACATGTGACTCCATATCCAAATGGATAGGATTAGGCAACTGGTCATAGATCAACAAGCATACCACCCTTAGGAAATTATTAAGAATGTTGACCAATTTTTACCATAAGCCAAAATGGGTTAACCCCCCATAGTCATAATATTGTATAGGGGAATTTTTTATAATGTCATAGATTATTTGCAAAAAGAAGTCTAGAAAAGCCTAAGTCTACACTTAGTAAATATGTCAAATTTTGCCTAAGTGATAGAATTGTTCTCGGGCATTCAGGTTTTGTGTCTTTGAAAAAAGATTGAAGGAAATGACTTTGTAAAAAGCCCAAAGGAAGTTGTCCAAAGCATAATTTTTAAAGGCATATTTCTCTTAGAGAAATTGTCTCGAGTATTTTGCTAAGGCATATTTACTTTAGACAAAGTGTCCACAATAAAATTTCTAACAAAAGGTACAATGTAGAATTCTTTTGGCAAAATTATCTGAGATAATTTCCCTGAGGACATATTTTTTTTGGACAAAATGTCTGAGATAATCTTTTTAAATTCATTTATTTTGAATAAAATGTTTGATATAAAAGTCCCTTATCAAAATTACAAAGTCATTTATTTCATAAATTTAATCTAATACAAAAGGCCCACAAACATAGTTCTTTTAGACAAAATGTCTGAGATAAGATGCCTACAACAATATGCCCATGCAAAGATCTAATGAAATTGAATAGCTCTAGATAATTTTTTTTCCAAGCCTTCAAAATTGATACAAATAGGATCTAAAAATGTTCATAAGCTCATAGGGACATGGACCAGTTTGACAAAGTCTTGAAAACTCATTAGGACATTTAAAGATTGAATCAAAATGACTTAGGCAAGGAAAAGGACTAGACCATCATTAGGACATCATGAAGAACTAGACTAGACAATGTGTTTGTTCATTTTTTAAATATGATAAAAAATCCTTGCATGATCATTAGAGCATGCATGATTGATTTCCTTAGTGCCAAAATCATTGTCTACAATTTTCATATCTTGATGACTCTTCTATCTCAAGATCTAAGCCTTTAAAGTTTAGCTTATCAAGTCTAAAGGGCCACGTCATCCTACACATCACATAGAAACACACTGGTCATATTGTTTGTGCATTTTATAAATATACCTAAAAAATCCTCATAAGATAAGATATTTTGATTCCATATTTTTCTTCGTTCTAGGATCTTACTTTAAATTTCATGTCTCCATGAGTTTTCTAGCTCAAGTTCTAAGTGTTCAAAGTTAGACCTATAGCATAAGACATTCAAACTAACATCAAGTTTAAGCTATGTAAAGTAACTATTTAGGTTCAAAATTTCCTTAAAAGGTTTAAATTTAATCAATATCTAATGGTCTACATGAGATTTCATACTCACACTTGAGATCTAATGGTTCATGCTGAGGTAAAAAAGTCAAAAGGTCCTTAGGTTAAATATTTTTAAATAACTAAAAGTTGGACAAGATCTAATAGTGTAGATCAACTAAGTAAAGATCTAATAGTGTAAAATCAATTGATAAAGAGATGGGTCCAAGAAAAATCCAACAATCCACACTATATTATATATATTAATCTAATGGTGCAAGATGAGTCAAAATGTCAAGGAGATCAAAAGGCCACCATATGTCATAAGTGTGGAGGATGATAGACTAACATCATTATAATGAGATCAACATGTGATTGAAAAGTGGCATGAGCATGTTCTTCATTGTATGAAATTAATGGACTGATTTTGTTCACACCAAAGAGATTAATGATGTGCAGAAGGTTAGGTCAAGATTTGATAGTGGAGATCTATGAGACCAATGAAAATAAAGATAACTAGGCACAATTTCATTAGCCTAAGAGGGTTTTTTAATGGGCAGAGTTGATCTAAGGATTATTTTTTGACCAAAGTAAATAGGTCTTATAGGGTCATCATTCCACCACTGAATCTCGATCAAACACTAAGGAAAAGACATAGCCATGTAGTTAGGAATAAAAACCATAAAGGACCACCATTAGAGTTGAATATGGACTTCTGGTTTGACCTTTTGTGGCATGTAGGGCATCATTTTATGACTATGTTTGCTTTATTTAAAGGACTTGTGCATGTGGTGAACTCTCAATTCTTGCAAAGACAAAATGCTTCTTTTAGACCTAATGAGAGTCCAAAATGAAGCTCTTTGGTCCCTAGGTCCCCATAAACATTATGACTATAGGAAATCCAATAGTCCAAGTTAGTTTTACATCTATAGTGAACCTATGAACATGGGCAAAAGTTTGATCATGATCCAGTTTAGACAAGAGTTAGGATTCCAAAGGATGCCATGAAGGCATACATGTAGACTCCAATAGATTCATTTCAAGAACTAGATACATGAAAGGGACCCTTCTCTCTTCTTTTACATACCATTAAAAACCAATTAGGAGTAGTTAACAATAATAAAAAATTCTAATAGATAGATGTAATTATTGTGACTGCATTGATGTAGAACTTAGCCCAAAATAACTTGATCCTATCATTGCAACCATTAAGGAACATCAATGAACGAATAATGTAACTGTGAAATGGGATGAAGTGACTTGGATCAATTAGGAAACTTAAACGAGCATAATTATAGAAGAAATTGTAACTATAATTCAAATGAAGTTGAATTCATTTAATTCCCCTTCGGACTTCTCTGTTCCCACTTCTCTCTAAAATGTTATCAGTAGCTACCATTTTAGCCTCTATAGATAGTTCCACTCCATGTATGGTAAAGCTCTATTGTAATAATGTCATATTTTGCCTTTAAACATTAACGTAAATATGATTTTGAGTTTTTGAATAATTTTCTAAGTATGAAATTGATGTATGTTGATGCAAAGTGATAATTCTCTATCATTTCTTCCCTTATCCTTTCATGTTTGTATAAGATTTCCTATTCTAAAAGGTCATATGAAGTGTTTTCAAGTGTATGAGCCTATCTTTTAAGTGTATAAAGATCCTTAGTGTTTGTAGCTAGCCTATGGTTCACTTGCCTTGGATAGCTCTCATACATCTCACCTCCATATCAAAATACTCATGTTAGAATCCATAGGACTTGGAAGTTAGTTTGGCTGCCTTGTTTCTTAGTGTAGGAAAACATTATGGTCATATGGAAAACATCTTGGTGTATCACCCCTTTATATTAGGTTCATTTCATGAAAATTCTAACTCTTTCCCATAAGTGAGCATTAGCATAGGTGTGATCATATCAAGATAAATTCAAGGAGCTAGCCCTTAAATCTAGAGCTTCACTTCCACTATAGGTACACCCACAAAACTGAAAGTGTTCCCATGTTGCCCAAATCTAGAAGAGGATTGAATAAATTCTTTTAGGGTATGATATTTGGTGATAACATAATCCCATTTATTGGTTTTCATAGAATCATGACCATAGTGAAAATCCAATCAAGTTTCTTGACTCCATTATTGATCTTCATTAGGTCTTAGTAAACCTAATCTGTTCTTGAACATTATGGAATCTAAGAACTCATTACACAAATGGATTTCCTTTAAGGAATGATGAACACAGTCATGAAATGTCATTGAAACCTTAGAAAATAGGTAATATAGGTTCTAAATCTTCAAACTAGAGACCAAAACTAAGCTCTAATGATGGCTTTCAAACTTGAAATATCTACTATGGCTTGCCTTTTTTCATTGGCCATAAATCCTTGATCTGGGTTTCCCAGATCATGACACTTGTCAATTTTTCATGTTCTATGTGGACCCTATAGTTAGATCTCCATCTAGATAACAATTTTATGTCACATGGTAGACTTACATCTAATCTAAGCTCACTAACTTCTTGACTTTGTTTGTGCTATTAATTTTCATCTATAATAGAACACAAGTCATTGATGTTTAATATTCTTGATCAAATGCATACCATTAATCCTTTAATTCATCATGATCATGCTTATTGTTATCCCCACATTAAATCATAGGATCCTCTGACTTGTTGACCTTGTGCTTTTCATTGATCTTCAATTACATGATTGAACGTGTTGTAGATATATTTGGGCCCACTGACTCAATATATCACTCATATGTCATTGATATTTGATTTAATCAAGAAATATTTTGACACTTTGTGTATTCATGTTTAACCTCATGATATTTTGAAATATTTGAACTCAAATGGCTACTTCCAATGGCTTTTATTTGACATACCCAAGCACATTTTTCATTGCTAGACTACTTTTGAAAGCTTGTATCTTGAGATAACAAATACATCAAGACACCAAATTTGTAAGGAAAGACCTTGGAAAAAAATACATCATCTCTATGTGATCTTTTGGATTTTATAGGGCTCCTAAGTAGATTTATTAAATGCACAACCAAATTGACTTGTTCATTCCTACATGACATGCTATGATGGTTTTGCTCTTCTAGGCTTGTGTTAATCATCTTTAGACCCATCAAGGCTCTGATAAAACTTTGAGGCTTTGAGAAAACTTGCTTCATTCCTTTGAATTTTTGAATCACCATGGACACCTACTATATCCTTCACTTATAATTCTAGATCTGCTCTAGGTTTACTTTTCAAAAACCATCAAATTCACCTTAAGGATTGCTGAAAGTGTTTCAAAATCTTACAAGTGATATGAGGTCCTCTCCTTCCACCATTTTATCATCCACTCAACCAAAAATCTACTTAAAGTGTTTCAAAAGAGTGACCTAATCCATATGGCACAAGTTTTGTATGTAAGCCAAAATTTTCTAACACTAAATAAGGTAATGAAGGCTATGGCCAATAGAACATAGGCTTTAGGATACAACAAGGCACTAAAGGGTGAGGTAAAAGACATGGTGGTAGAAGTTTCCCCCCATGATCATGTTATAAATGTGTCTCAACAAAGTATTATCAACATAACTACCCTACACATCCCATGTTTGAGTATTGTCAAGGGTCCCACAGGTTTGAACAATGCCTTGACCTCTACAAAAAATTGACCCAAGGTATGCCTGGTATAGAAAATGGCATATGAATGATTAGGTTTAAGATGAAAATGTAAATATGGACCTTCAAGGTACAACCTACATGCACTGAGGAAATCAAGTTACATGTAACTTTGTAACATGGATTCACCACTCAGTCACTAGTTATGCTACTACCTAAGTTATGCCTAGAATATGGGGATAAGGATTTTAATGAGTGTATAATTAAGCCTAAACCTAAATCTACATAATACATAGACCTAACACACATAAAATACATGTTAGAATAGGATATGAGTGTCATACAAAACTTGTAAGGGGAGCTCCAATTAACATGAGACCTAGAAGTGCAAGTTATCACCTCCTATAAGAAGTAGGATAGCCAAGAAGTTGAGGTACAAGAATTAACCAATATCCTATGCTTCCTAAATACAAAATGAATGTTTCCCCTATTGAAAAAATTGCTCCTAGAAAATGTAGGTCAAAATCAAGTTGAGGTTACCATGTCATGCATGAAGAGGGTGAGAGAAGTTTGAATACATAAAATCTTGAATATGACCAAGAAATCTTGGTGGATATCACTATTGATGGATGGTCTATCTATGAAGTTCTTGTAGGCACAGACATCGAGGTCAACATTTTGACCAAAAATGCCAAGGAAAAAATGGGTAGGCTAGCCTTAAGACCTTCGCCTCATGTACTCTTCATGGCCATCAAGACATGAGTGCAGCCTATTAGAATTCTAAAGAGTATATTATAGATATCATAGGCACCATATTTTGTGATGACTTTAAAGTGAGAGTTATCAGAGTAGGACAACTACTTAGTGCTTTTAGGAAGGCCATGGTGTTATGCAAACAATGTAAATATGCACTTTAAAAGGTGATACATGACATTTGAGAATGAAAAAAGAGAGGTTAGATATATCCCTCTCAAATAACCAAGGACCCCCTATATAAAGAGCATGGACATCAAAGATTAAATCAACTACATCTATAATATCATGACACAATGGATCGAGACTTTAGACCTAAATGATCAAGGAATCCTCTCTTGGGAAGATAGATAGTCAGCCTCATACACTATCAACATTGCTTATGACCAATGGGTTGAGAAAGCATATGAGATCACTAGTTTAAGGTGCCACTTGGTGCATGTGAAGGTACCAAAACCAATAAAGATAAGATGGGTCCATATTGATCATGATTCTAAAATATGGGTCCCTTACACCAAGAAAAAGAGAAAAGAGTGTTTCACCTTAGTAAGGGGAAACTTCCAGTTCTCCCAAGATATGAAGGGGGTAATATAGTGGAATATTATGTCCATGACCTCAAATTATGCATCCTAAAAGAGGTAGATAAAATTGGCACAATAGTGTATACATTAAAGAGCATTGTCATTCATTCATAGGAAGTGCAAAAGCCTAGATTACCAACTTGGAAAGATGTGAAGGCAAAAAATTTCACTGGATTTAGAAAGAGTAATGAGGACCTAGACATCTTAGCCTACTCTGGTGACTTTGACCCTATAGCGCATGTATACCTTTGCGAAGAAATGTGGACTATCTATGGAAAAAATGCCCCGAGGAATATATGTGTACATGCCTTCTATAGGACCTTGAAGACTTGGGTATGGGCATGGTACATTTTTAATGAGACATGCCTTGAGATAACCAATTGGGATGTCCTTAAGGAGTGGTTTATTCACACCTTCTCCTTTTCTTTGAAAAACCTTGAATTGATTGAGACACTACAGGTAGTTTAAATGTCAATTTTTTAGGACACTACGATATTGGAGGAGCACCTAAAAGACATGTTTGATAAAATGGGTTAGTGATTCCAACCTTATTCAAAGAGAAAACTATTAATAGTGACTCTAGTGATAAATATGATAAAACATGGAAGGTGCACAACTAGAAGAATTTGATAGGCAAAAGGAAGTTAGTGCACCAAGTTAAGATTATCACCCTATAAGAAGAAGAACCTACCCATATTTAGATAAATACAACTAAGGGAAGTAGATAAGTCAAGGAATCACACTAGGAAAAGAATGAACCCTATCAATCACCATTAAAAACTACTAAGGTAGATATCATTCTAGAGGGGGAATCAAATATTTCTACTCTAGGTGCCTATTGGTCCAACATAGAGCTAGCATGTGTTATTGATCTCTTAAAGGAATTCCAAGACTTGTTCCCTCATAACTATAGAGATATGAAAGACACACACCCATCCTTAAAGAAGATGAGCATAATCTAGTCAATGGTGTAAGACCCATCAAGAAGTGACCTTATAAGATGAACCCAAATATTCATGCCAAAGTTAAGATGGAGATTGATGGAATGCTAAGTGCAGGTGTCATCTATCATATGAAATAATATTAATGGGTTATCCCCATGGTCATCAACATTAATAAGGATGGGTGTATCTAGATTTGTGTTGAATACATACTATTGAATGCCACCAATGTAATTGACCCCTTTCTAACTCCATTCACTGATGAATTATTGGATGACATCATAGGTTTTAAGATATACACCTTTACTGATGGGTTCTCAAGATACCATCAAGTCTAGATTAAGGAGGATAATAAGCCCAAAACCACCTTTATGACTGAATTAGGTTTTTTCAATTATAACATGGTGCCCTTTGGGATAAATAATATGCTAGACATGTTCTCTCAAGTGGTGATCACCACCATCAAATATTTCATTAACAAGTTCTTCTAGGTATACTTAGATGATTAGATAGTGTATGGGCTAGTAAAGGATCACTATGACAACTTGTGAATTATGTTTAAAAGGTGTAGATAGTTGAAAATTTGAACCTTAATAAGTATGTTTTTACAACACCATTTGGCACTCTACTCGATCACATTATTTTTAAGGATGATTTTCTCTTTGATCAAATATTATGGTCATCCTTCAACTTCAAACCCCATCAATGTATAAATATGTTCACACATTTCTTAGACATTACAAGTATTATAATAAGTTTATAAGGAACAATGGAAAATAAGTCTCATTCTATTGGGGAACAATGTAGGAAGATGTATTTAAAACCCTGAAGCTCAAACTAGCAAGTGCACTGATCTTGTAATTTATTGATTGGGAAAATCCATTCCACATCCATGTCAATACCTTTGGTATCATAATTGGTGTCATTCTATCATAATTAGGTGAAGGAAAAATGCGTCATCCCATTTATTTCACAAGAAAAAGCTAACCAAGGTAGAATAAAACTACATCACAATTGAGCATGATGCGCTTGCCATGGTTTACGCCCTATAAAAGTTTTGATAATATTTGTTGTTGACTCCCTTCATCTTCTTCAATACTCACAAGGTTCTTAATTACCTTGTGAATAATCCCATTTTTCACAGACACATTTTTTAATGGATTGTTTTGTTTCAAGAATTCTAGTTTTTTATGGTAGTAAAGCTTGGAAAATAAAACTCGAGCCTAGACTATCTATTGTACATCCACTCTGGTGAGGTGGTAGTGATTATTAAAGATGATGTTCATAATGCACAAACTTATAGGGTCTAGCATGTCTTAGAAAAATTTGAAAATATCATTGTATTTATGACCTATAGATTTGTGCCATAGACCATGATGAATAAGGAGATCAAGTAGCTCATTGTTCATGTTACCCCTTTTCAACTCATTAGTGGAGAACTGCACAAGTTAACCCATGATGAGGTCATATTATGATGTGTCCTAGAACATGAATGGGACTTGATACTACAAGAGGTACATGAGGGAATTGATGAAGGCCATTATGTTGGAGATGCTATGGTGCATAAGGTACTACAATCAAGTTTATGGTGGCCAACTCTATTTTAGGATGCTAATGAATGTGTTAGAGCATGTGATATGTTATAACACATGGGAAAGCCAAACCACCAAGATGATATTCCTCTCATCCCCATCCTTTCTTAGGCACCATTTCAAATATGGGCCATTGACTTTATTGGGCCTATTACTCCTACTTCAAGGCACACAAGTGCATGATACATTCTAGTTGTCATAGATTACTTCACCGAGTGGGTCTAAGTATCACCAACCAAAGATTATACCACCACCATAATAACAAGATTTGTCTGGGATAATCTCATTAGTCTCTATGGATGCCAACTTATCTTCACTAGTGACCAAGTTATTCACTTCATCATTGAAACAATTTAGATACCACCGACTGAGTATATGGTAGTACACCATAAAATGACACCATAGAATCATTCAATAAAATATTAGAAATGTGCCTCATAAAAATCTATGATGTTGGTCACAAATATTGAGATGATCGTGTGTCAACAATATTGTGGGATTATCACACTACATATAAGTTCTTGAACAAGGATACACTATTTTAATTGGTGTTTGGTGTAGAGGCCATTTTACCTATGGAATTCATAGTTCCCTCATTGCACATCACATGTATTAGTTGATTGGATGACTAAGAGTCTTTGAGAGTATGCTTGAAAGAATTAGATTACTTGGATGAGACACTCACCCAAGTATGACGGTGTAGTAATTAGAAAAGGTATGCTAAAATCTATGGCATGATAATCACATCAAGAACAATGTATTTATAGAAGGTGCACTAATCCTTCTATATGACTTTAAGTACTTCAAACACCTAGGAAAGCTATAGATTAGGTGGATGGGTCCTTATGTCACCCATAATATATTAGAGATTGGTACATGCAAGCTATACATATTGATGGGTGAAATTCTTCCTATGCATTTAAATGGAAATATATTGAATCTATACATTCATTAAGATGGTGCTAGAGAAATTATCCATTGACTTCTCAATCATAAGTCAGTTGCTTGGTTTTGACCATAATAAAACTTGGTGTAAGCTAAATCTTTCCTTATGTTTATTTCATTTGTGTTAGGCAAATAAGCATGGCACTTTTAGGCTCATAGGACAACTCTCCTAGAACTTAAAAACATAAATATAGTTGGGTGAATTGAGTAGGGTCACTTTCTAAGTGCATGAGGCTAGACACCTAAGTTTCTTGTTGTGTGAAGTTTTTTAGGTTCAAAAAGTTATAAGTACAAGTTGACAAAGGAAGGCACACAATAGATTCATGTGAAATACATAAAGAAGAAAGAATGAAGAACTAAAGGACTAGCACAAGGATTTGTATAGGGTATGGAAGGCCAAATCAAGAGACATGAAAGTTTAGAGAAATTGACTAAGAAAGAGAGGTACACTTGTAAGGAAGCACAACACTAAGAAGAAATGGAATTGATGAGGCTAAATCACATACATGTGAAGTTATACATCTAGGTTACCATAAGAAGGTCAAAGGTCATGCCAAGTTAAACCAAGAGCAAGAAAATGATTTCCAAGATAAATGATACCCACCTAACAGTTTGTGGGAAGTGAAAATTTGAATTACCTTTCACTTCATTGAATAAACTATTAGTAAAGTTAATGCTACTGTGGTGGGAACACAAAGATCAAAAATAAATAACCATTTGGTGGTAAATTTTAGTAGATTTCATGGGTTTATTAGATTTTAATAAATCAACATGTAATCAATCATTAAATTCTAGTCATTAATAAGGTAGCTAAAAATAGAGTATAAAGGGGAAAATGATAAACTTTAATAGGTTATAGACCTTTATGAGAATTCAAACTAGAACATAGAGCTGAAGCCATCAAAAATACAAAAAATCTACCATAGAGAACCATGCATCCACATCCCCCAAGTGAGAATGAGTGAATAATGAGAATATTGTGTTCTACTTTGAATTGAAAATGAGGCAAGTGGAAAGAAATTGAGAGAGAAACAGGGAAGTAAGAGTTACGTAGAATGACTAAGCCACCATTAATTGTGTAGGAAGATTAAGAGTCAAACATATAGTCATATTTCCCATGATTTTGAATAAGTTCCACGCATGATTTTAAGCTTTAGAAATATCAACCAACCATGTTTTAATTTCAACCAATTTAGAATGGGAAAAAAGAGACTAAGTACAAGTCTATTGGAGGCAAAAAAGGACACAAAGAAAGCATGGGATTTAAACTAAGTAACCAACACAAAATGAAAGGCATAGATGGTAAAAGACATAATCATCATAGAGGTAGATCTAGAAGTGAGTGTAAAGCTCACCTATAGAGAAATATGATTCCCCCTGAGGTCATGGTGGGGGAGAAGTGGGTGTCCTTTGCACACATGTGCAAAATAAAGGATTATAATCATCAAATGAGGAAGAATGCATAGGAGTTGAACTAGGATTTGATGGTATACATGAGAAATATAAAGTTAGGAACCATACTCTTTAAGGTATCCATCAAAGACAATCACGTAACAATGGGCACAATGAAACTATTCAAGATGTTGACCTTGGCAAGCTAGAAGAGTTGGTTTAATTCCTTCTCTCATGTGTACATGGAAACCACTTATATTTCATAGGATGGTGCATGAGGATCTCAAAATACCTCATTATTATAATCATATGACTAACTAGTGTAAGGGAAAACATTCATGAGATGATGGAGGATGAAGTACAAGTTGAGAGGGTTGTAAAGCTCCTAAGATACTAAAAGTCAAGATTTGAATTCCCTATTAAGGAAATATAAGACCTTATAATGAGGGAAATATTTCACCTAGTTATTTGTAAACTATGCCCTGGAAGTTGATGGTCTGACATTAGCAAGACCTTCTTATGCATTACCCACCACATGGTGCAAGGGGTAAAATTCAACATCTCTAAATTCATTACTGAAGATATTATCATGAATGCATAGGATTTCCATCAAGTACACAAAAACTTTAGGTGGGGGTATATGTTGATTTTGATAGTGATAGAGGAGATATATGTGCTAGATGGTGAAGATGAGCACCTATGAGTACTCCCACCCAACCATGAATCCCTTGTAATGAAGTAACAAGACTTATTTTATCCTCCTATCTTCTCACAAAATTAAAATAATAGGGTGCAAGGTGGGGTAATAGGTACCTATAAGCCTTTGGGATTGAGTGGTGCATCCTTCATGAGCTTCCCTAATAATTAGCAAGAATGGAAACCTTTACCATAATGTAGCATTTCTATGTGGTACACCTAGTGATCATGGATGAGAACCTATTAAGGTGGATCTAGTAGCCTTACACATTTTCCACCAAGTATTTCATGATAGCACTAAGAATAATTCCCAATGTGCAATAGGTAGAGATATCAATCAAGATAGAAGCAAGATGAGGCACAAGTTAGTGCACCCCAAAGCCAAGGCCACCAAAGATGAGGAGGATGACTTTGATAGGATGGACATCTATCCCCTCTAGAGAGATAAAAAATGGGATGATATTTAACCTCTACTATGAAATGAAGCTACAAAATAAGGGAAATGATCATGAAAAGGATGATGATCACCCTTCTAAGTCAGCAATGAAGGGAAGGCTACATTGAAGATGCAAGAGAAGCTCTCCAAAATAAATAAGGGGAGAAACTTGAAGAGATCATGGAGTGCATTAAATTAAAAATTTCCTCCAAAAATAAAATTATGCCCCCATCTCCTAATAAGTGCAAGACCTTTATGCAAGAGATTTCTTCCTCCAACAATAAGAACAAGAAAAATACCAAAGGACCCATTACATTCCCAACTATAACTCTTGTAGAGATGGAGAAAGAGGTGACCCTCATGTCAAAAATTGAGGAGACTAAAGAAGATAGATCAGGGACATATATCCTATAGATAGAAGAGGGGAAATAGGATCTAAGTGCCAAGGATGTATAAGAGGCCCTAAAAAGTGGTATAAACACTACATTTGAGGAAATAGAGGAGTTGATAAGCCTTTCATCCAATAAAGAACCCCCTACATCACCTCCATAAATAAAATAAAACAAGAGAAGGGTTTGGAAAAAGATGGGGTTGAGTGAGGAGGAAATTAATAAGGTGTTGTCACTTGAAGAGAAGCAAAAACTTGTGAAGGAAAAAGAATTGGCCAAGGTAGAGAAAAGGTCCCTAAAGTTTTTTGCTAGTGTAGGGTTAGTAGTTGAAATAGTCAAGCAAGTTCCAAGTGCCCCCACCAAAAGGGTATAAAAATTTTCACAAGAGGCATGCCTGATTAGTGAAGTGGTACCCGAATAAAAATAAGGTAATAATGGTACCTTAGAGAAACAAATAGAGATAATAGTGGAACCCCAATAGCATCAAGGCAATACTGGCACTGAAGAAATTTCCTTAGAGGTGAGTATTGACAAACCTGGATGAAGAAGCAGACAAGGGGAAAAGTCTAATGAAGAAACCCCTAAGGATCAAATAAGTGAGTCATCTAAGGACAGTGTTGAAGAGAGTGTTGGTGATATTAAAGAGGAGGAAGTATAAATAGAGATGGTTATCATCAAGAAGGATGACAAGGAGCTGAGCATAGGGAGAAGGTCAAGAAGCGACGGGTGGATGAATGAATCTATATGTATGATACTATGCCCCCCAATCCATCAAAACCAAGATGCACAAACAAATCTCATTTTAATTTGATCACAATATGGATGAACCTTGATTTTAGGTGCCTAAAGTAACTAATTTGATCTTAGAAGTGCCTAATGAGGGGTAAGACTCCCTCATAATTAAACCTTATACCATGAACCTAGTCTGATTTAGGAATGTGCTGATCAGAATGGCCACTAAAATTGTACATCATAATATCATCAATGATGGAAGGATGAGAAAATGGAAAAAGCTCCACAAAAAAGCCAAGGATGAAGCACAAGCCACCAAATTCAAGTTTTAGTAACTCTATGATTGCATAGATATGGCCTAACAATCTCTTTTAGTTGGTGTTGATACTTTAGACATTTCAAAGGTTAATTTTTTTTTTGTGTTGTTGGAGCATATTCTCCCAAAGTCAAAACCTGAGCCATTCCAAGAAGAAAAAGAATATCCTAACATTTCACTAAAGAAAGAGTTGGATGATAAACTCAAAGAGGTAAAAGACCTCTTTGCTAAATTATAGGATGGAATGGATGTAGAAGATGCCATATTATTAAGCATCTCCAACCAAACCTCAGTTATAGATGCATGCCTAAAGTAGGCAAAAGAGGAGAAGGATAATTTGATGACATAAGTGTACTCACCAAGTATGTTAGAGTGGGTAAAAATAATGGGAAATTTCAATGCACTAATCAACTAAATTAAGAATCAAGATTAGAACTTGGAAGCACTCTTCTGTACTCTATAGATTAAGGTCTGTGAGTAAGGAACAATCCTAGACGTGAGTATGGAAAAGGCAAAGGCCAATGTTGAGACCTAAAAAGAGCTGGATAAATTGGATGTGTTTGTGCTCACTAATTCCTACTCTAAAATATATATCATTATTGAATAAATCAAGCTTTCCATTAATGTATTTGAATACTTCATTTCTAAAATCAAGGAGAGTGCACCCAAGTTCTACGCTCCCATGATCTTGACAACCTATTATGAGGATGGACCAAATTTTTTATATGGGATAATGTTGGGCCCCTTATTTCATTAAGGATTTATCCCAACATGAAATCCACTTCAGCATGAATTAATCATTTTTCATAGTGGATAGAATTTTTGAATTTTGGTGCTAGCTAGAGGTTATGACACATACCTTGCACTAGTTGGTAGGTGGCTAACTAAATCTAGGATTTGTGGGGTATCTTCTAGGATTGTCAATATGTGGTGACTACAGTGAAAATTTCATGAGGTTATGGAGTTGGTGCGTATGATCACTAATTTATAACTTGACACTCAATATGCACCTTCTACCTTGGGGAAGATGCTCTTGAAATCTATTTAAGGAGATCGAACCAGTTGGATTATGAGAGATGGAGAGTTGAAGTAGATCTCTATAAAAATTAAGTTACTCTATATACTTTTCTTTGATAACCATTAGACTTAGGAGTAATATGAATTCCATGAAGGCTCCATTTAAAAGTACCAAAGCTTATCTATGAGCCTTTGGGTCATTAAGTAGTATGAACTAGACATATATTCTACCATGAATGATATAATCTATTTTAAACTATATTTAATGATGAAGATTATTTGCTTAAAACATAATGAGTATAGGTTATGCATCTTTGGTATTGATATTGGAATGTGTTATGGTTATAACATTATAGTTTCAATACATTTATGTTACATAATGCTCATGTGTGCTTCTATTTCACATCATTAATGGGTTCCCTACAAACTTTAATGACATCACATGTAACTTACATAAAGATTAAGTATATAGTCTATTCCAAGTGTTCTTATCCTTGTGAGGAGCACAAATCTAGGAAGAGTAGTTTAAGTGAAAGCAACCTTTTGACCCTTCCAGTGCCTATATGACACTAGGATATTTAACAAAGGCTTATGCCCTTATAAATACTAGGCATAATCCATGAAAGGCTTGTGTCCACATGACATTAGGCTTAGTCTATGAAAGAGTTTCACCTATGGATCTACATAAAACTTCATTTGAATTGATCAAGTCCCCTTATTAAAGCCTCATGCCATGACACAACTAGCCCAATGCAGGCCTCAATTCCTTCTCAGAGATGCTTTAAGTGAGAATATAAGGCATGTGCCTTATATGGATTGATGTTGATGTATCCAAGTGTTAAAATGTTGAGTGCAAAGGGAATATCCCATGCTTTTACCTAGTTGTAATAAACCAAGAACTGACTAAGACAATTTTATGCACCTTTCTACAACATTTTAATTTAGACAGTCAAATTTTAATCCTCATCTAAGTGGAAGAGACCAATTCCTCACGTGTTTGAGACATAAGGTGGAAGTTAGTTGGTAGTTAAAATTTTCTCATAAATGATTCAAGGAAGTTAAATGGCACACCATTTTGGTTGAAAGGATCAATAATGGATCAATAAGTGGTTGAAAAAATTAAGGGGTTGGATGCTATGCCCTTAACCTATGGCATGTCTAGGGATGTGTGTGTCTGACTTAGGGCTTGCATACCTCTTATGTTATCTTGTTGTATTTTTATATGATGTTAGTAAGGTTAGCATATGGAATAATTGTTGACTAAGTAGAGTATATATGTGAGGTAGTGGTTATTATTTAGTCATCATATTGTAAATTCTACTCTTATTAAATTGTTGTGAAGATTCCCCCCTGAAAGTGGCTTAGTTTATTTATAAAGAATTATGTTATTATATCAATTCTTATTTTGGATCTACATATTATACTCTTATTTATGTGATATAATATTTTATTGTGTGAACATATAAGTAATTACATTAAAAGTGGTATCATAGCTTCAATTTGGACAAGTTTCTATGACAGTTTTTTTGAATCTAGTGTTGTGGATATCCTATGATTAGAAGGATTAGAAAAAACATAACTTATAATCAAATAAAAAATTAATTTTCCATCACTATAGTATTAATTGAAGTGCTTGTCTGGAAAAAAATTCACCCTTTTGAAACTTAGTAATTACTGGATTCATCTTAGCAAGATGATTGCAATGACATAATATTTTATTACACTTTTTGGGCCAAAACAAGATCACCCTTATGCACATTATAAAACTTTAGATTTATCTCAAGAATATGATCACAATAGTATAATTTTTTGATACATTTTTTTAAGGGATAAAAACCTCTGTGATAGCGTTTGTGCATGGCTAGTCCTAACACTTGTAGATGAGAGAAATTGAAATAAACTTTAAAAAATCATCACAATGATTACATGGAGTCTGACACTTCTTATCCATTTTTTTTTGGGGTGGTTCACCAACTTTATTTACATTTATAAGGCATGGTGTGGAAAAATGGTCTCACTAAGGTGAAATGGGATATCATTGGGGTAAGATGGAACCTATATGTTTTTAAGGATCAATTGATACTTATAACTAAAAACATTCTCAATATTATATCTCAACCTTCACCAAATAATCCTCTACCACTCTAGTTTAGTTCTCTCAATTCAAACTATCACACCTCCAATCCTAATCTAAAGCAATTCTTGCCAAAATTAGACTTATGTAAGTTTTATGGTAAGGATACACTCACTTGTATCAATCAAAACTAAAATTTATTTGATCCACATCAGATAATATATGCACAAAATGTGGTCATGGCATCTCTATATCTAGAACCTACGTAGTTCATTTAGTATAGAGGGTTGTGTGCTCAAAAGAAAAACAAAGGCCTCCAAGTTACTTGGTCTATATTTTTTGAGGAGCTACGACTCCACTATCATAACAATGTATCAAAAAAATACTTTAGATAGCTAGAAAAATACATCAACAAGGACTGTAAAGGATTATATTCATTAATTCTATAATCTCTCATTACATGTTGATGACATCAATGAGGCAAATTTAATTGACATATTCTTGGTTGGCCTCACAAATAGCATCCAAAATTATTTTCACATGTTTTAGTCCCAATTTAGTATCTAAATCCATACCAATGGTATACTTGGTTGAGAGAAATGTGGAATATGTTTAGTGACTTAGAAATTGTAGTTTTTAATTAGATATTTAGAGTTATGTATGCATGATTAATTAATTAATATGGAGTAATTATTTATCATAAAAAATGAGGGAAATGATGTTAATGTGTTAATATTAATCAAAGTTAATTAAGACCCTAAATGTTGCAAAATTTAGGTGTCTACAATTCTAAAGGTGGAAAAGAGACTGAAGCATGCTAATGATTCATCTAGTTTAGGAAGTTTATTTTTGTCTATATAGGGTTAGATCGTTTATATTCTGATTAATATTGATCGTTGATGTTGAACTATGTTGGTCAGTAGTGACATGTGCCTAAAATAGTGTATGTGCCTATATAATCACATTATATTATCTCTAAAAGATATGTATGTGTGGTTGAACCTTAATGATGCAAGTAACTTTAAAAATAGTCTACTTCACCTTGAAACCCTAGGTGTGATTTTGAGGGATATAAAAATACAAAACTAAAAAAGTATATGTATTGAGCTAAAATGAATCACCCTCATTTGATGATTGATTACTTCCTATGCATTTGATACTCTAAGGAGGGATATGAATCCAAATGTAGTTTTCCCACCTAGTGTAATTATAAAATTGTGATCATTTGTTATATGAATGTAGGTAATTTTTTAGCTTTGATACTTGACAATGCTCACTTTAAATAAGAATTAGTATGATTCAAGCTTGGTTTATGATTACTCTTAGTGACTATCTATAACTTGGAAAAATATGGTAGATTAATTCAATGTGTAGTAGTGTATAGATGTGTCCTAGATAAATATATAGTATTTTATCAAGTGATTCCTTGATTTGTATATATATGAGTCTAGTTAAGTAATTTATCACACTATAGATATGCTAAGTATATGTATATACCCTAAGGAATGATTTGATTTTAAAAAGTAACCTTTATTTAGGATACGGTGAGTATTGTCAAGCTCATATCAGTATTGATTAGTGATATTGTCATTGTTTGATGTTACTAACTTATGCATATGATCTAGAGATGTGTGTGTAGGATATTAAACATGTTTTAAATGGATAGTGATGTTCTTTTAGGCGTTTAATAATATATCATAAGTGTCAAACTCATAAGGCAGCATGTAATTGTGACATAATGGAAAATTAGGACCATATTTTTGCATATATGTGGTGTGGTAAATGTGTGTCAAACTTGTGATTATCAATTAAATAATACCATATTTAATTATCTATAAATTCTCTTTTTTAATTTTATTTAATGGAGTTACTAGAGTAAAATAAAAATATACACTTGAGTGTGTATAAAGCACATTGTCTTTGATAGGAAGCTCCAATTGTGTAGGTTAATTAATAAGAAAAATTGAAACAAAAATGTAATAGTCATTGTCCATAGATTAATATTTATAACATTAACTCTAAATTTAAAAATTAAAGAGCGAGGAAGGACTAAACATGTGTGTTGGTAAAAACCATGTTTCCCTTGTAACTTGTTCCAGATGATGCTTCTTTTTTGAAGCATTGGAGAACTTGTGCTTCTTTGTTGAATCACATGGAGAGTTGGAATGAATATGCCCCATATTTATGTAATTATTAAATCCCTTAGTTTTGTAATAAAACATGCCCCAACCCTTATAAATTTGAGGAGAATTACATAATATTCTAACCTAAATAATTACTTAAAAAAGAAAGGGGAACCACATGATGAGTTCAATAGAAGTAAAACTAAATCAACCATTGTAGATGGATTATATATACAATTATATAATTCCACTTAAGTTTTCTCAATTTCACTCCATATAAAATAAATTCATGATCAAAAGAGAATGGACAATGTTCATGCCCCTATCATGACTTCAAATGTAGTTGTAAAGTTTCACTCAATATAAAATAAAATTCATGATCAAAAGAAATTAAATAATGTTCATGTCCCCATCATGACCCTGATGTCAACAAGTGTGAAGTTGTAAACTATATTTTTGGGAATGTGTATGAACCAAAATCATGACCCATGAATTTGAAAATGTGTATATGTGCATGAATCAATATTATGCCTCATAAATCTATACCAACTATCTTGTTTAGCCCTAAAAATATCTAGATTGAGGTTATCTAGGGTTAAAGGGGTAGAGATAGCCTAGGGCACAAGGATGATAAACTATCTCTATAGCAAGCTAATTATATGCTAAACTCAAATATAAATATATGTTAAATTAATTTAATTGAGATAAGATAAAAAATATTATGTACAACTATGCTAGATATAGAAATGATAAAAAAATAATGTACTTAGCTTGTTTTGATGCTGACATAATTTTGGATCTAAAATAAGTTAGAAGTATATTGGAAGATGATTCTAGAATAACCATTAGATTCTAATTTGAGTGCCTTTGGAATTGTAAACATTAACATTGTTAAAAAGTAAATGAATTTGAACCATATTTAATCCACCATAAAATCTTAATTTAGAACACATAAATTAGATTTTAAATGTGTAAAATTAGATTTAATTATACATTACTTTTATCATAAATTAATTCCTTAAATCATAGTAAATGAAAGCATTAATGGAGAAAATAAAAATAGAAATAAAGACCATAACATAGATTTACCATGGTTCACCCAATGTGGGCTACATCCACCATGAAAATCTTCAATAAAATTAATGACAAATAGCCTCTTATAGAGATTAAAAATCTCCTCCAAAATTCACACAAGAATTCTCTGAATTATTGATCCAAATTTGAAATCTATCAACAATTTTGCACTTATGCTCTACCACACTTGTACCTGTATAATCACATACCATAAGCCAATATACCACACCATGAAAATGAACACATCACTTTACAAAGTAACACCACACTTATATATATATATAAAGTGAGGAAAAAACCCACCAAACAAGGAGAATTGCATAATATTTATCCAAGATAAGCATTATCTTCAAGAAGACACCCTTCCTCCACCTAGACTTGTCCAAAAGCCCACCTAAGGAGGAACTCACCATCCTCATCTATCCTACACAAAAGACTCTCAAAAATTTCAAGGAGATGACAACTAACTCCACAAAACTTAGAAGTTAACATGGAACATAGATATCTAACAACTCACTCCATAAAATAAGGAAGATATAGAAATTAGAAATATTTAAGAATATTCCACTCATATGGAAGAAAGGTTCCAAAAAAGGTGGAGTGGGCAAAAATTTTATCCCCATATTTGTGGATATATATAATCCCCCAAAATGTACCACCATGGTCATGTAATAGCCCCAAAGGAATCCACGCTCAACAATCTCCCACTTGGAGACCATTTCTCCTAAATAGAATCTATCACTATTCCATGACCACTAAGGCCAACCAAATTTGAATGTAATCTCAATTTATCCAATGTGACCACTTTGGTCATCATATCCATAGGATTCTTTATAGTATGAATCTTCTCTAGCTTCACCAAGTTCTCCTCCAAAGTTGTCCTGATGAAGTAATAATGTAATTGAATGTGTTTTGTCATTGAGTGGAAAACAAAGTTCTTTGCCAAATGAATAACACTCTGACTATCATTGTATAGTCTCCAAACTTCCTGCTCATACCCCAACTCTAAAAAAAACTAATATAACCAAATCATCTCCTTGTTATCCTCTATGGTAACAACATACTCTACCTCTATGGTTAACAAAGCCATAACCTTTTGTATCCTAAAAATCCAACTAACCATTGTATCTCCAATAATAAATATATAACCTATCATACTTATCCTACTATTAATATCCCCTATCATATCCAAGTCCACATAACCACACAAAGTGGTATCTAATCTACCATAACATAATGCAACATCCATGGTTCCTCTCAAATATCAAAGAATCCATTTCACTACATACCAATACTCAGAACCAAGATCACTCATATACCTACTCATAACTCCCATTTATTGGGAAATATCTAGCCTAGTAAAAACCATGGCATACATTAAGCTACCAACTATCAATGAGTAAGGTAAATTAGACATCTTAAGCTTTTTGACCTCTATCCTAGGACACTACTCCTTTTATAATCTAAACTAGCGTACCAAAGGAGTACCAATAGATTTATCATCCAACATGCTAAACATTTCTAAGACTTTCTTCACATACTATGATTTGGATAAAATTAGCTTCATCTTCTTTCTTTCATGATTAATCCTCATATGAAGAATTTTCTTCACTGCACCCAAATCTTTCATAAAAAAGGAGTCACTAAGTTGTTTTTTAAGAATATGAATATGTTGTATGTTATTTCTTGCAACTAACATGTCATCCACATATGAATATAATATAATAAAAGAACCATCATCAAAGTATTTGATGTACATGCAGTGGTCAAAATTACACCTTTGATAACCTTGTTCCAATAGAAAACAATCAAATTTCTTATACCATTATCATGGAGCTTATTTTAGGCCATACAAGATCTTTTTTAGTCTATAAACATATTTCTCTTTCCCTTTGACATCATATCCCTATGGCTGCTCCATATACAACTCTTCATTTAAATCAATTTTCACATCTAACTATTCTAAGTACAAATCCTCAATTGCAACTAAAATAAGAACAATCTTAATAGAAGTCATTTTTACAATAGAAGGAAAAATCTCATCAAAATTAATACCTAATTTTTATGCAAACCCATTGATCACCATCTTGGCCTTATACCTTTTTCTCTCTTCATCCTCTTCTTTTATTTTGAATAACCACTTATTTGGCAATGCACTCCTGCCCTTGGATAGCCTTACCAAATCCCACATTTGGTTCTCTATGAGATATATATGTTCCTCATCCATGGTTTGCTCCCACTTCTTATTGACATCTACCTACATTCCTTCCTCATAACACTCTGATTCTCCATTGTCAATGAGTAATAAATAATTCAAGGAGAAAACATTTAGGTGCTCTTCTTACCCTAGAATACCTTCTTACCATAGGATTTTGGGTTTTTTGTGTAGAAGGTTCCTAAATTGATTTATTGGATACTTTTTTATCTGTAATGTCATCTAATACTATGTACTCTTTATATTCCAATTTTTTTTTCCTATAATAGATTTTTATACATGACTTTTTCATTAAAAATACATCTCTAGACTGAAATATTTTCTTATCTTTAATGCTCCATAAATGGAAACTAAAGTCATCCTCACCATAACCAACAAATGTGTAGTTTTTTTAATTTTTCCTCTAACTTGGTCCTATCCTCTTTCTTAATAAGAGAAAAATCCTCACATCTAAAGACTCTAAGAAAATAATAATCAACATTCTTACAAAATCAAGCTTGTTCAAGAATACCTCCATCCAAAGGCATTGAAGGTCCTATATTAGTTAGATAAACTACTATGCTAGTTACTTCTACCCAAAACTATAAAGGCAACCTTACATGTAACCTCATGATCCTAACATATTCCATTATTATTCTATTCATCCTTTTATATACCCCATTATGCTATGGAGTTCTTGGAACCATTATTTTCCTACAAATTCCATTGTTAGAAAAATAATCAAATAAAGCATTACTATAATACTCACCTCCATTCTTTGATTTGAGACATTTCAACTTGAGAACTATTTCATTATCAACCAAGGCTTTCCACTTCTTAAAAGTTTCAAATACATCATATTTCCTTTTAATTCAATAAACCCAAACTTTTCTAGTTGAATCATCAATAAAAGTGACATAATAATTAGAACCACCAATAGAAGATAGCTGAGTTGGTCCCCATACATCTAAATGTACCAACTATAACTTATGTTATTTATTTGTGGTTCTAAATTTTAGTAACTTAACTCACTTCTATTTACCATACACACAATTCTCACAAAAGTATAAATCAATTTCTTTTAATCTAGGCAACTTGTCTTTTAAGATATCCATGCCCATATGTATCATATGATCAATCCTATAGTGCCACATAGTTGTATTTCCATCTACAATAATTATATCACAAGAATCAACACTAATAGTCAAATATAAAGTACCAACTTTATGACCTCTTGCAACCACAAGAGCACCTTTGGTAGCTTTCCAATAATCTACAGTGCACATTACCAAACATCCCTCACTACCCAATTTCCCCATTGAAACTAATTCTATCTCAACATAGGCACATGTATAACATAATTAAGTAGCCACATGTTACCATTATACATTTAACCTAAACACAAACTTTCCATACTATCTCACATGGATCATCATCACCAAGATAAACATGTCCCAAATTTTCTTGAACATAATTAGTGAAATAATGCCTATGTGGAGTGGTATGAAAAGAAGCACTTGAATCTAATACCCAAGACTCTAAAAAATTATCCATAGAAATAATTAAAACATCCTAACATGATTTACCTGATGTCTCATTTACCTCATTCATTTCCTCCTTATTGTCATTATTATCCCTAACTGACCAAAAATCCTTCTTTGAGTGTCCACTCTTCCCACAATGATAGCATATCATCTTGGCTCTAGATCTAGATTTAGATCAACCTTTGACATTCTATGGTTTCCTTTGCTCTTAGCCTTTTGCCTCTCTCAAGATTAAATAGACAAAGCATTACCTAAAGATGATTCACCAGTGATATTCCTTCACATTTCCTCACTAAGAATCACACCTACAACATCCTCAAAATTTAAGCTTCCCTTGGTAGTAACTGCTTTACTCACATCCATAACCAAGCTATCCCAACTATCAAGCAAAAAACACAAAATCATATCTTCTCTAACTTCATCATCAAATTTAATTCCAATATAAGTGAGAATACTTACAATCGTATTAAAATCATTTAAATGATTAGCAATAAAACCATTCTCAGACATTTTCATATTAAACAATCTTTTCATAAGAAATATTTTATTTGAAGAAGAGGGTTTTTCATATAAATTTCCAAGTTTATCCATGATATCATTTGTATATTTCTCATCTAAAATGTTAAATTAAATAGAAGATGTAAGGCATAACCATATGGCTCCCAATACCTTCCTATCAAGTAATGTTTAATCAACAACACTCATAGATACATGTTATCCTCCTTTCCTTTCTAAGGGGAGTTGAAGTTCCTTCTGATATAAGTAATTTTCTATTTATATTTTCCAAAAATCAAAAAAATTTCCATCAAATTTCTCAATTTTGAATTTGATCTCTTATCCCATACCTCCCACTTAAGTTAATAAACCTTCTTGTGATTTACCAATTCAATAAAAAACACCACCAAAGCTCTGACACCAGTTATTATAAATTAAATGAATTCAAACCATATTTAATCAACAATAAAATCTTAATTTAAAATACATAGAATATATTTTAAATGTGTAAAATCAGATTTAATTATGCACTACTTGTATCATAGAATCAACTCCTCAAATCATAGTAAATGAAATCATTAATGGAGAAAATAAAAATAGTAATAAAGATCATAACATAGATACATTGTGGTTCAACCAATGTGGAATAAATACATAAAGAAATTCCTCAATAAAATTAATAATAAATAACCTCTTATAAAGATTAAAATATCCTATAGAAATCACACAAGAATTCTTTGAATTGCTGATCTAAATCTAAAATTTGTCAGTAATTCTGCACACATGCTCTACCACACCTATACCTATATAATCACATACCACAAGTTACTATACCACACCATAAAAATAAACACATAACTCTCCAAAGTAACACTACACCTATATATATACAAAATGATGATAAAACCCACCAGATAAGGAGAATTACACAATACTTATCCAAGATAAGCATTATCCTAAAAAAGACACCCTTCTTCCACCTAGTCATGCTTATACAAAATCCCACCTAAGGAGGAACTTGAAATCCTCATATCTCTTCCAAAAAAGGCTCTTACAAATTTCAAGTAGATGACAAATAACTCCACAAAACATGGAAGTCAATTCCACTTCCACAAAACATGGAAGTCAACATGAAAAATAGATATCGAACAACTCACTCCACAGAACAAGGAAGACATAGAAATTAGAAACATCTAAGAATATTCCACTTACATGGAAGTAAGGTTAAACAAAATTTAGAGTGGGGAAAAATGTGCTCCCCACATTTTTTGAGCTCTCTCAGCCCCTAAAATGTACCACCATGGTCATGTGATAGCCCCAAAGGGATCCACACTCAACATACATTAGCCTTGGACCACTTCATTAATGCTAATATCTAAACATAACATAGGTGTCTTATATATAATACCTATTAGAAAATTATGCAACCATATGAATTTTTTTAGGTTTGACTTTGCCTTCACTCTATTGCATTCAGATCTAGGTCATGTACTATTGCTCCTCATAAAATTGAAAAATCCTAGTTCTTCACCTTCATAGTGACCTTGGAAGAAAATGAGTTAATGGATACATAGTGTCTAATTTACCAAAAAAACACATCTTTTAATGAGTTTTACCAAAATATTCAATAATTTTAAGAGGACCTCAGACTGATGTAGTTCTCCCTTACATGTTGGCTTGTGCGTGAATCATATAATATGTGCAAAGCAAGTGCAACAATGACCTAGCTTGTAGATTAGAAAATATATCTCTTGGGTTGATCCTTCAGTACTTCATAACTATGTTTGTGTTGTCCCTATGACTAATATGAAAATAGGAGAAAATATGGAAACTTTTATCACTTGATTACTTGATTGAATGCTTTTTTAAAGTTGCTTGGTGAGTAAGTAAAAAGTTTCTAGGTAAGGAATGAATGAGGGTTGATCTTATATTTATATAATCCTTTTGGAGAAAAAAATTACATTAAAGAACTTAGGATGACCATTAAGATATGTTTCATTTAAAAATTAGATGACTTTAGGGCACTGGACATCTACATTGAAGTAGGACACTTGTGTTGATGTAAGAATTTATCTTAGATGCTAGTGTCTAAGAAACATGAAATTGGGTATAGATTCAAAACTTGTAGAGGTGAAATATAAGTAGGTTTCAAACATTATAGGAAAGATATAAGGTCTAAGTCATCAATGTAAGATTGGTCAGACTAAGAGATAAATCAAGGTATATAAGATAAAAAAGCTATAAGAATTTAAAAAATAGAAAAGGTATATAACTAAGAGGAACAACCAAGGTCTATGTTTGTCAAGTGTTCAAGATTAAGGTGCTATATATTCCATAAAATAGTGTTTAAATTTGTCCCCCCCTTTAATATAGTAATGAAATTACTAGTTTAAAGGAAATGAATGTGTACTTGGGTATGTATAACACACATTGCCTTTACTTGAATCCAACTTGAGTGATTTGATAGTGACTGAACTATAACCAATAGCATGTTACAGTACATAATCAGTGTATATAATCTAAAATTTAAAGTATTTAAAAAGAATAAAATTAAAATAACAAGGTTTAGGAGTACACCTGTGTATCGATATAACTTCCTTACCTATTGGCAAGTTGATTTGAAATATGTATCACTGTAAGACTTTAAAATTGAGATTAGAATAAAATATACAAATTTAAAAATAGATATATTTAATGAGATAGATATATTGAAGGGAACGTGCCCCCAACCATGGATAAAAGGTGATTCACCACTTGGTAGTTGAGATTAGCTCAACTGTGAAACCCAATCATACTTATAAACTAATGAACATGAGTGAAAAAATTCAAATCATATTGTCAATTGGTAAGGTTAGATGATACAATCAAATCCAACCTAAAAATTTACATCATCTAGTGATTTAATCACCTTAACCATACCAAAATCAAACCAACTAATATTGTAGATTAGCTCAATACAATCTATAAAAGTACATCCTAAGTATCAGTACATAAAAATACATCTTAGTGGGTGATGACAATACTTGAGAGTATTTTTAAATCTAAAACTAATTTGGATTTTACAATATTAGGTGCACATTACATAGCATATATACCTTAGATATGTCTCATGGTGACACTATGTATAATAATGGTACTAATGTATACATTTTAACCATAATTATGAATCTAAATTTTATAACTATGTGATTTGACCAATATGAAAACTATGTAATTGTGGATAAAATGATTTTAAACATGCCTCCACTATATGTATAGAAATATGAAAACTAAAATATGTGCTAATTTGGAGGACATGTTTCTAAAACATGACCCCACTGAGTTTATGTGTGTTTAATACTGAATAATTGTGGAGAACATACTTCCAAAGCATACCCACACTAAGTCTAAAACTATGAATGTGTGTAAGACACACATATATTACATGACCCCATTGAATATGAAAATAAATATAAGTTCCAAATAATGAATAAGTGTGGATAACATCCTAATAAAACACGCCCCCACTAGATCATAAAATTATGTCAAATGTGGATAACATTCCTCTATGACATGGCCCAACTGATATGCCTCCCTTTGAGGTGAGGGAAGAATATAAACCATTAGTTACCTCACCTCAAAAGGATAATATAACTACATAATATGTAAATATAACCATGTAGCATATATAAAGAACATGTCTAGGTAGATATAATATTGAAGTACATAGAGCAATGTGATCACATGAAGGCCTAATATGCATGATAAGGATCATGAAAATGTATATATAATAAAAATACACAAGTAAATCAAGCACACAAATAAGATCACTCAAAATCAATTCAAAAGGTGATGGTGCAAGAAGATCACAAACAATGGGTATGTTCAAATGACACACAATAAAAGGGACATGACTTAGTTCAATATCCATGAAAGCAAGGATGACATATTGAAATGTCCATACAATAATTAATGACATATTCAAATGTTAATAAATAACACATAATCATGGAGGATGCAAGCAAAGGAATATATCTAAATGCTCAAAAAAGCAAGATAATATCAAGGCAATACTCAAGGAAGTACATAGAGGACAATATTAGCAACCAATATAAATATATTAGAGTAGACCATGGATAAAATATGTTAAAAAATGTCAAGTGAATAGCATATCAAGTACCCTGTGTAATATATAATCATGGATAAAAGCATGTATAAGTATGTATATGAACTCAAAACAATATAATGTAGAGTGACCATAAAATGATATAACCTAAAAGATAATAGAGGTAGATGTCTCCATCCATATGACATGAGAAGAGGAAAGGCATAACATAAAAAATAGGAATAGACCATGTATTTGTGTATGAATGTATCACACTCAATTATAAGTGTGACACACATGTGTATGTATAATTAAATGATATGACATCCATCAACATGAAACTAACACATAGATGCCAAGGAGTAAATAGAATATATTTTATGCTAAAAATGTTTTTGGAATTTTGAGTATTTAATTTTTTTTGGTATTTTTTGAATAGTTGAATATGTATAATCAAGGAAGTCCTCATCATCAAAAGGTGTAGGACCACGTAGGAAATTTCTCAATCTTTATTTATATCATTGCATTGTCATCACTTCAATGTTTCTATTTAATAGTTTACCTAAAGCTAATGGTGTAGGCAAATAATCATGTCCATCATATTGTATTAAAATATATGTATCCATATCAATAAAAGTAACACAATTTTTTGTAGTATCTAACTTAGCATTCCACTTAATTATCCAATTTCATCCAATATTAGTTTCAAATTTGGTTGGTGGTTTAATATCTATATGGTAGAAGATTCCATACGTGAGATACATGCTAAAAGTAACTAAATGTATCCTCAAGGTTTTTCATGTTAATGGAGAGTATATTAGTTCATCTGTAGTATGTACCAATTATGTGAGAAATGTGGTTTCAAAAGTTGTATCCCACTTATTAATATCAAACTAGAGATGGTGTAAATATACCCCATCAATATTTGTAGTAATATTTGAATATTCATACTTTGATCACTTTGAAAGATAATTATTTTCTAAAAGATATGAATGATTTTTCCTTTTTCTCATGTTGGACATAATGTGTATGCATCCTTCATTCTTATATTTCTAAATTTGTTCCTTCAATGCCTGACATTGATTAGTATTATGGTCGATGATCTGATGATATTTACAATATGGTGCCTTTTCTTTTATAAGTATAAGTTTACTATGTGATCTATGTTTATTATAAGGTAAATAAATTATTATATGTTTAATTAATAAATATAGTATGGTATCTATAGTACCTTGTATATTGTGACCTGTAACTTTTGGTATGAATCTTTTTAGGAGACTCCACATTATTCACATGATGTACTTGTATTTGACCCTTGTAATGATAACTTAATGTTTTTAACCAAGAGGGGTGTATGGATTAAAAATCATTTACATTCTTGTCTACTATTTTTTATTTTGACCTTATCTAGCATCCTTCATTCTTATATTTCTAAATTTGTTCCTTCAATGCCTGACATTGATTAGTATTATGGTCGATGATCTGATGATATTTACAATATGGTGCCTTTTATTTTGTAAGTATAAGTTTACTATGTGATATATGTTTATTATAAGGTAAATAAATTATTATATGTTTAATTAATAGATATATTATGGTATCTATAGAACCCTATATGTTGTGACCTGTAACTTTTGGTATGAATCTTTTTAAGAGACTCCACATTATTCACATGATGTACTTGTATTTGACCCTTGTAATGATAACTTAATGTTTTTAACCAAGAGGGGTGTATGGATTAAAAATCATTTACATTATTTTCTACTATTTTTATTTTGACCTTATCTAGATACATCTCTATATTTTTTGCAAGTGGATTTAGTTTATATGTGTCAAGAACCATAGGTTTGAATAGGTTGTATGATAGGTGATCAAGTGGATCAAATTTTAATTTTCAAATTTTTTCATATGTCATATCATAAGAAATATCATCATCATTTTCATAGTAATATAAAACATGGCCATATTTTTGTTCAATATTGACCAATAAATGAAGCTCAAATGGTGGGTGCTCTTATGGTTTTATTAGATATTTTAGTAATGGTCATTTATCTTGATATGTATTGATGTGTATGTTAGTACTTAATGCATTCTTCACATATGGAGAGAAGGAGCCATTGTACATGACTCATATATTTCATATATGTGGATATAGTCACTATGAATGCATTTTTTAGGTGGCACCACTATAAAAATGCATTCATTTTCATAATGTGTCATTTTACAAAATTTTAAAGGCTCATCATCAACAAAAATAGATAGTAAGGCCCCATTATGTATTAAATTTATACATTAGTAAAGTGTAGATGGGATATATTTCATTTAATGTATCTAAGTCCTACCAAAAGTAAATTATAATGTAATGATTGAGACATTACTTTAAAAGTAGTTAAAACTAGTTTTTGTCCCAAAGTCATCCAATGTGATTTAACCAACTAGAGGGCTACGTGAATTATCATATCCTTTTATATGCATAATAATTTTTAAAATAAAATTAATGCTAATACCCATGGTGGTTAGGAAGTTTATACTAAAAATATTTAGGCCTAATCCATTATCAAAAAACACCCTTTTAATGCCTTTATTTTGCATGGTAACTTATATGAACAAAGGAAAATTTTGGTCATTAATATCTTTGTATGGTAAATATGTTGGATTGAAGGTAATGAGATTGGCATTGTTATTGAAATATTTCATGGTATTCGTAAAATAAGTAGTCTTAATATCACTTGGAACTTGTGTCTCACACAATGCCTCGTATAGGATAACCTTACAAATATTAGATTGCTTTACGAGTTCAAGGATTAAAGGTTTACCATGTGTATTACTAAAATATTAAATAATATCATATCCCTTAGATTTTATTACAATATTAGGTTTAGAAGGCACCTATTATATATTAATAGGTGGAAATATGGGTTGAGCAACCATACCTCTTTAAGCAATAGCAATATGTAACTTGGATCCAATATAAGTCATGGGTGAATAATGGGTGTGATATGGTATATATCATTTGAATAAAACTTTGGTAGAACAAATGGTTGAGAGAATGAAAATTGGCATCTATATTCTGGCTCTATAACATTTCAAAAGGAATTTTGAAGAGAGATCAAGTGTTGTTTCTAGTTTAAAACCCTTTCATTATTGACACAAATTTTCTTAATAGATTTGACAAGGAAACTAATATAGTAAACCATAGTAAACCATAACAAATATGACATATTAGAACCCAAAATAGCTGATATATGAATCCATGTTTCACATATTTTATATCAATTAGTGATCAATAATATAAAAAATTAGAAAACTCTAATTGACCTAGGATTTGGAGTTCAAAGATCGAGTTCACCATATTTTTAACCTTAAAAATATCTATATTAGGTTTATATAAGGTTAAAGAGGTAGAAATAGCATAGGGAAAAAATATGATAAATTATATCTACAGTAATCCAATTGGGTGCTAAACTTAGATATAAACATATATTGAATTCATTAAACTAAGATAGGCCAAAAATAGTAAGTATAACTATGCTAGATATCAAAATGATAAATAAGTAATGTAATTAGCTTGTTTTGATGCTGAAATAGTTTTGGATATGGAACAAGTTAGAAGTAAATTAGAATATGATTCTAAAATAGTCATTATATTATGATTTGAGTGCCTCTATAACTACGGACACTAGTGTCAAGCCTAGATGGTTGCATCAATATTATTATCTGAACCTAACGTAGGTGTCTTGTATAAAATGACTATTATAAAATAATCTAACCACTTAAATACTTTTATGTTTGAATTTAATTTTGATTTATTAAATTTATATCTAGGTCATGGATTATCACTCCTCATGAAATTGTAAAACCCTAGTTATTCATCTGCATGGTGACCTTAAGGAAAAATAGGTTGAGTAGGCACATAGTGTCAAGTTGAACCCATAGAGTCCTATATTAATGAGGATTGTCTACATTACAAATACTCTTAAGAGGACCTCATAATGATTTATTTATCCCCTATGTGTTGGATTATGTGTGAATCATGCAATATGTGTAAAATAAGTACAACAGTAGCTTAGCTTGTAACTTGAAAAATATAGATCTTAGATTGCTCCTTTAATACTTAAAAATTGTGTTTATGTTGTCCCTATGAATGATATGGAAATAAGATAAAATAGGTAATATTTACTCACTTGTGTGCTTGATTGAATGTATTTTGTAAGTTGTATGGTGAGTGTTAGGACTTGTTCCAAAGTCTTGACTATAGTTTAGGTTTATTAGGTAATAAATGAATTGTAAAATGGGAATTCATATTTATTATAAAGACCCCCCTTTACATAAACTTAGCTTGATTTTATGTTTTGTGTTAATTAAACTACCTTAGGGGTTGAATTCATGTAGATAATTGGTTATAGAGTTAGTCAATTTTTACCAGTCATAAGGTGAAAACTTATATATTCATGTTTGATGTTGTAAAAGGGTTAAAAACATATTGGCACCTTTTAATATGTACATATTTTGAATGTTAATAAAATTCTTTTGGTCAACCTAATGTAGACACAAAATTACCCTATGTTAAATTTTATTTGTTGATGTGTTTTGAATACTATCAATGATATTAGAACATGGTCAAAAAAAGCATGGTGATCTCAGATAAAAGAAGAGGCAAAAGTCAAATTCATGTGGTAACAAAGAAGGATCATGTGAAATCAAATTTTCAATAATGAGAAAGTTTATTGAAAGAAAAATAAGGTATACCCTTTTATCATAACATTGGTTTCAACTTTGAAAAATTATTAATTTTTTTAATTTTTCAAATATATTTAAATTCATATATCAAATTTTGTGATTGGATATATGATTAAATACATTGATAATTTGATTTGTATGGCTATATGCCAAGAGAAGCACCAAATTAATAATCATGCTCCATTTAGAATCCTGATCCTCCATTTAGAATATTGTTGAATCATGTAAAAATTTGTTGTTTAAACAAGAAAACCTCAAACTCTACCTAAAAAGGCCAAATCAGCCATTTGTATGGTTCATATAGCTTAAAAACCCTTGTGAGAATGTGGTATGGCCTCCAAACAATTACTGAATAAATATGCTAAGTATTACTATTTGTTTTGAGCTCTTATATGCCAAATATCACACATCAAACAACTTGGAAAGATTTTAAAACTATTTTTTTGAGTTTTACAACTTGTATTTTCACTTGTACGACCCCCATAACAAAAACTCTTTTAACAACCTGAATCTTCTTAAACTTGAATTGTATAGCCTTGTACAGTCTTATACAACCCTATATGAAAGTGAATTTTTTTCAAAAGATTTCTAGAAAAACCATGGTATCCTGGTCTAAGCTCTCTATTAAAATGAACCAATAATAATAAAATTTCATTTATCAATAGTTTTATAAAAAAATAGGGTTTGCGGGGTCCACCAAAATAAAAGAAGCTTTCTTCATTTCATTTTAAAATTTTGACAAATGAAATAAGTTTTTACATGGAAAATTATTATTTTTACTTCCATAGAGAATAATATCATGATTAAATATAAAGTTCTCTCTTAATATCTTGTAAAGGCTCATAGAACAATTAGAAGGGCTTATTTTGTGTAAAATCTTGGAAATTGGATGCCCAAGATTTAAATATTCTTTTTGGTCAAATTTTGTATTTAGTCTATATTTTTGTTTTAGGAATATTCTATTTTTTGAATCTTTTTGGTACATTAAATGCATGCTTTTCAAATTGTAAAGGGCATAAACATTATAAAAGAGTGAGAAATAGTGAGAGAAAAGGAATAACTATGTGTGTTTTTTTGGTGCAATAAGGTTGTATATTTTTAGTGAAATAAGGATATAATTGGTGAAATAAGGGTGTAAATTTTTTTATAGTTAAGTGAAAAACCCATAAAAAATATTTCTTTTTTTCTACATGGAGATCAGGAGAAAAAACCTTAGAAGTATTGTTTTGTGTCAAGTGCTACTGTGAGTGCATTACTTTTTCATCTTTTACATTTAATTTCATTTCAAAATGTTGAAAATTTAAAATTTGCTTTCAAATAGTGATTTTTTAATGATTTCAAATTATGTTGATTGTAAATGCTTAATTGAATCTTCATTAGTATTCAATGAATTATGGGATGTCATGAATCATGAAAATCTTGTGTTACCTATAGAACATGATAAACTTAACATTTTTAATATGTATGTTTCCAAAGCCTAAGATTTAATCAAGTGCTATTGCACTAGAGATACTTACATTAATATTGAAAACTCTCCCCATAGTTACATTACATGGAAGAGTTTATTTGATTTATATGATAAAAATCCCAAGAATAAGAAGATGGATAGATATATGCAGTCATTTACTTTGTCATTAGAGGAATATGGAGATATAGGAGAGTACATGTCTAAGTTACAGAACATTGGTACTAAATATTCTAAGGTTGGGTTTTGTATACTTGATGATGATCTCATTGTAACTACTACATTGAAAGGGCTACATGTGTCTTATAAAAACTTTGTAGCAATGTTTCATGTCTCTAACAAGATCACCATCATAAATTTTGATAAACTTATCAAGTTGATTATTCATCATGACCTTTCTCTACCCAATAAATCTAATAAAATAGAGGAAGCCCATGTTATAGAGTCTAAGCTTAATTCTTATTCTTCTAGTCAACACAACTATAGAGGGAAAAGTTATAGATGGGGTAAAGGTTATAGTGTAGGAAGATTTTAAAATAGAGGTAGGGGATATAATTAGAAAAACTATTCTAATCAATATATAATCATTCTCATTCATATGATATGAGTGATAGAGGGTGTGGTCACAAATAATATAGAGGAAAATGTCAATGTAGGTTAGACATTCAATGCCATAGATGTGGAAAAATTGGTCACATTCTCAGTGTAGGATTCCTTTTGAAAAAAATCAAAGGCCATAAAAAGTGAATAAGTCTAACTCTACTCAATATATAGACCATGAATATGATGATTTATGAAATGTTGATCATGAATCCACATTCACTACTTTAGGGATCATTGTTTATATGGAATATGAGGCAAGAGATGAGTTCACAGGATGTTTGGGTTTTAGTTACAGGAGCAACCAAACACATGACATTCAGCGGAGACTTATTTTGGACTTTCAAGGAAGCATATGTTACTCCATTATCCTTGGAATATAAGTTTATACATACTCCACAAGGACTTGGGTCTATTCGAATTCTTCTTCTTAATGGTTTTACCAAATACTTGGAGAATGTTTGGTATGTTCTCACATTACAAAAACATCTTCTTTCCTTTTTAACTATTTGTAAGAAGGGTTATCAAATTATGATTTAAAATGGGCTCATTTGTATTAACTCAGTCAAAGAAGGATACAAAATAATGTATATATGTTATGAGGATGTAAATTTAGTTCATTTACATTAGAAAGTACTTCTTCCCATAGTGAAACTTGTGGAAGTTATTGATATAGGTACATGTACAATTATACACAGTGTTTGTGGCATCTCCACTATGGACATTTTAATGTTAACTCTTTGGTGGACTTACAACTATATGTCATCATGAATGGTTTGCACACTTTTTGTAAAGATAGTATTCTTTATGAATCATATTTTTTAGGAAAACAAAAAGGAAAAAAATTCATAAGAATTCTTCTTAGCAAGCTAACAAATGTTAGTTAGTTCTTAGTGATTTTTGTGACATGAAAAAGTCATCCATTATAGGGTACACATATTTTGTGTTATTTATCGATGATTTTTCTAGGATGACTTGGGCATTTTTTATGAAAACAAATAAGATGTTTTCACTAAGTTTTTTAAATGGTTGGACTTAGTTAAAAAAGAAACAAGTTCAAAATTAGCCACTCTTTGTTCTGATAATAGTGGAAAATATATTTCAAATAATTTTTTAGATTATTGTCAAAAACATGGAATCTAACAACAATATAATAATGTTTATACTCCACAAAATAATAGAGTTTTGAATGATTAGAAAAAACTTTAGAGGGTACATCTTAAGCTATGTGGCACTATAAATAACTCGATGATAAGTTTTGTGTAGAAGCCATTGGTTTTGTAGTATATTTTAGAATTAGATACCCTATAACTACACTTCTGAGTAAAACTCCAAATGAGTCTTGGCATGGGTTTAAACCAAAGGTTAATCACTTGAAATTATTTGGATGTCTTTGCTTTGATTTTGTTCCTACTGAACACATAACTAAGTTGGAACTTCAAAGTATAAAATGTATTTTTCTTGGGTATTTAGAAACTAAAAAAGGGTATCATTTGCTTGAAAAAGATACAAAAAAATTCATAGTGAGTAGGAATGTAATATTTGATGAATTTGGTAATATGAACACTACATAGATAACCTCAAAATTTTATAGGTTAGAGATGAATATTCAAAAAATTGTTAAGGGATTCAATAACAAAGCTAACTCTCATAGATTTTGGTATGAGATAAGTATCCATTTCATTTATTATACTTCCTCAATTATTTCAGAAGATCATGACTTAAAAAATGTTGAAAATTCTCTAAGTCTTCCTCTAAATGCTGTACATGAAGAAATTTTTTCTATTCTTGATCTTAAAAATTTACACAAGTATCCAAAATAGCCTCAAAGTACTTTGTCTGACTTGAAATTAGATAAAGTGGGTAAAATAAGTCCAAAGATTTCCCATAAATAAGTAATTATATAATGGTTGTTAATACTTACATTGAGCCATCCACTTTTGAGGAAGCTTATATTGAATAGGTTTGAAAAAGTGCAATGAAAAATATGTATGATGTCATTCTTAAAAATATATTTAGGTTTTGATTGATCCTCATCCACATGTTTAAACCATCAGAAGAAAATGGGTTTATAGGGTAAAGTATAAATCAAATGGATATATTAATAAACATAAGGCAAGGCTTGTTGCAAAAGGTTATGTGCAACAAGAAGGCATTGATTATAAGAAAACATTTACACCAACTATCAAATGACAAAATATTTGTATGGTTCTTTCCTTAGTAGCAAAAAAATAGTTGGAAAGCACATCAAATGGATGCCAAAATTTCTTTTTTGAATGGTGATTTATAAGAAGACATTTATATGACACAACCCTAAGGTTTTGAGGAAGTGGGTGTAGAACACAAAGTGTGTAAATTAATCAAAGCTCTCTATGGGCTCAAACAAACACCCAAGGCTTGGTATGAAAAAAGGATTCCTACTTGTATAAAATTGGCTTTATAACTAGTAAATTTGATGATACTCTCTATATTCAAGTACAGGGAAATAAATTGTTAATTCTTGTTATTTAGTTGATGACTTTTTAATCACATGATATGATGAAAATAACAATAGGTATATGAAGAAGGAACTAAAATAAGGCTTTGAAATTATAAATATTAGAATTATTCACTATTAATTTAGCATATAAGTTACTAATAAAGATCAACGTATTTTCATTTCACAAACTAAGTATATTTCTAGGTTATTAAACAGGTTTAGCATGAATGATTGCAAACTTACCCTCATTCCAATGGAAAGTAACTTGAAATTATCTAAATATGATGGTGGTGCATTTTTTGATGGAAAAAAATATAGACAATTAGTGGGAGGTTTGATATACTTAATGACTACCAGGCTTGATATATCCTTTGTAGTTAAAATTTTATCTATATTTATGCATGATCCTAAATAAATTCATTCGCATGCAACAAAACAAGTACTTTTTTATCTTTAAGGAATGAAAACATATGGCCTTAAGTACCACCAAAATAATAAATTCAAATTTTTTGGGTATTATGATACTAATTTTGGTGGATGTGTGGATGATAGAGTGTCCACAATAGGGTACATTGTGCATATGGGTTCAGTTGCCATTGTATGGTGTTGTAAGAAGCATGATACAGTGGTAAATTAATCAATATAATCATAATACATTGTAGCATAGGATGATTTTAGATAAATTGTTTATTTATGGTGAATTTTTGAATACCTTCAAATTTCTTAGATTGTTCCTACACATTTATACATTAATAATCAAATTACAATCAAGATGTCTGAAAATCTAGTATTTCATGCTGAAACAAAACATATGGATATCAAATCTCATTATCTATGAATTCTAGTGTCAAATAAAGAACTTAACCAAATATATTGCCTAACTATTTATTATATGGTTGATATCTTCACAAAAATCCTTGATAGAATTAAATTTGAAAAATATAGAAAAATGCTTGGCATGTGTCCAAAAAACTAACTTTTTATCATAGGAGGGGTTTGTTAGGAATTATTCCAAATTCTTAATTATAGTTTAGGTTTTGAAGGTAATAAATAAATTATAAAAGGGGAATGCATATTTATTACAAAGACAGCCCCTTAAATAAACTTAGTTTGAGTTTATGTTTTGTGTTAATAATAAAAAACTTTACGTGTTGAATTCTCGTATCTAGTTGGTTATAGAGTTAGTTGTTTTTTACCAGTCATGAGGTGAAAACTTATATATTCATGTTTAATGTTATAAAATGGTTAACAACATATTTTCACCCTTTGATAGGTACCTATTTTTAATATTAATAAAATGCTTGTGGTCTACCAATTGTAGACACAAGATTACCCTATGGTAAATTTTATTTTTTGATGTGATTTGAATACTATTAGTGAGTAGGTAAAAATTTTATAGTTGAGGAATGAATGAGGGTTGATATTGTATTTAAATCAATCCCTTTGGATAAATTAAACACATTAAAACACTTAGGCTAAACATTAGGATACGTTTATTATCAAATTAAATGACTTTAGGGTATTGGAAATTTGCATTGGAGTAGGACAATTATGTCAATGTAGGTGTTTGTACTAAATACTAATGTTTATGGAATATGAAAGGAGGTATAGACTCAAAACTTGTAAAGGTGGAAGATAAGTAGGTTTTAAGCATTTTGGGAAAGATAGAAGGTTTGGCTCATCAACATAATATTGGTTGAATTAAGAGATAGGCCAAGAGACATAATATATAGTAGATGTGAGACTTCAAAAAGTAAGAAAGGTCCAGAACTAAGCAGAACAACCAAGATCTAAGTTTTCCAAGTGTATAATACTGAGGTGATATATAATCTATAAAATAGTGTATACACATCTATATTTTTAATTTGAGAACATGTATCTCAAATGTATGTGTATGTGGAAACATGTAATTCATATTCCTCTAAATTATGTACATATGCATGCCTATATGAACTTAAGTGTGTATGAATATGTACTTAAGTATCTATAAATTGAGATCATATGCATAGAATATGCCCCCATAATCTATATTGATGTGCCAATATTTATCAATTAATTAAACTCATTTGATATCTAAACCATTTAGAATATTTGAAATATGTGCTCTTATATAATTTTCTATTCAGGGAGGCTTATGTCTCTATGACAATGTCCCTATAATGTCCTTTTTATATTATGTATGTGTCATGTAAGACATTCATCTCAAAATAATAATTAGTTGTATCATGTCATGTGTAAAGATAACATCATGTATAATCTTGTGAATATGTGGAGAGTATGTCATTATAGTAATGTGTAATCCAATCAAGGTATGTTGGGTGAATATTTTTTCAACCAGCTAATAGGTGAGAAAAATAGATCTCTTCAACCACATCATAGGGAGATTGGTTGGCTAGATGTGTAGGTTTACTACATCAACAGGGGAAAAATCTCTCCTCTCATTAAGGGGAGGTTCCCTATGAACATGCAGGGGCTATATACTATATATATAAGCATAAAATAATACTTAGGGGTAGGATACTCCATCCATTTCTCTTCTTTTAGAGATGATGTTAACAAACATAGGAGAAAATCTTGGTGAAAACACTAAAGGCACTTCTCTTCTTTTAGAAGTGTTCTTGCAGGGAACAACAGGAGTTTTTTAAAGTAAGATAAGTAACTGGTAACATAGTACAAGGTAACAAACAATCTAAGATGTAGCACAAAGTCTCCACCTTGACTATCCAAAAGTGAAACATGAAGAACAATGGGGGCACAAACTCATCCCAAGGTCCTTTACATAGAAAGAAACTAAAACCACACACTAAAAACAATTATGTCATCACAAAGTCTGAAAGTAACTGGTTTCAGGACACCTTCCTTGTTACTTTCACTAGCTCTACTTGTTAAATTGCATAAAAAAGAATACATTTAGGAAATAGACATAAGAACAATATTCTATAATGATACAAGCTATAACAACACAAAGTCTGAAAGTAACTTGCTTTCTAATTCAAACAAAGAAATATGATGAACAATCTGAGCTCAAAGTCTCAGTAATGCCTTTCAATTTGGGTGGAGTTTTGCTTCTGGTAATGGGGAGATCTCCTTTAAAATGATACAAGAGATTAAATTATATAGAGGCTAAGGAAGGCTTGGCACTTTACCCCATGGAGTATCCCATGCTGTGCATTAATTCCTTGGATGCATTTTTAGTTCTATCAGGGAGGGCCATGCTAGAATAGGGCAACTGCCTTAACTATGGTGTGTTGATTCATCTTGAATGTCTTCTCTTGATCTTGAGTCACTTATGCTATCACATGCTATCCACTTAGTTTTCATCTTTTCCTTTACTCCAAAGGGGACAAATAGGCTATGCTTTCAGTGCTTGTAGGCTCAAATACCTACCTGGTGGATCGTTCCACCTATTGGAAATAACTCCTGCTAATATTTCCCTCTTTGTCTCTTCTTCCTTTTGGCCCTAGCCTTAAGGTCTTTGAATGCATTTAGGTCCACATTTTAAGCCTATAAAGATCAACAGACACTTTATTGCCACAAATTTGATGTCTATAGGTTCATCATCATTTGAAATCTAACAGCTAGTTGGTCATCTTAAATTTGATGTTTGCGAGCCTGCCATCCTCCTTAGCAATTCCTTCATGTCTTTCTCACTTGCTATGGTCATTTTATATTGTGACACAAGTGAGGACATGTGGTAGCATACACAACTTTGAAATAAGCTTATCAAAATAAGCTTTGAAACTTGCTAGAAATTTGAAGCACAGGTGCAGGCACTTGTCACGCTTTGTTGAGTTATAATGGGACACATGGCTCATTCTGCTACTTTGAAACATATTAGAGACTCTGTCTCGACATACAACACTTGGCAGCATTTGCTTGTCTTTCTAAGGGACACGCAACAACTTTTGCTACACTTTGAGGCTTGATATTTTCTAGAGGGAACTTGCCCCTTTGGGTCTTTGGAAAAGGTCCTTTTTGAGTGTCGAGTGCCCCGCCATAATGGTACCTACCCTTTGGGATCATCCAAGAATCCTTTGGGTTTTAATTTCTTCAGTTAGGCTTGATCCTTTATTTCCTTCAAATAAAAAGTCTAAAGGAATTCCTTTGGATAATTTGTCTACAGGAAATATTTCCTTGGCTCCATGTCTTTATATTGAGAGTGTTTCATTTTAGACATGTGGCACATTTTGATACTTTTAACAAATGACATGTGGCATCTTCCACCAAAATAGGTGAGGACACTTGGCAGCATCTGCCTAACTTTAGAAACATTACAAAAACATTTAAGACTCATTTGGATTCACATGGATGATGATACTTGGTGCATTCCACTTGATCCTATGGCTTAATTAGGGTCTACCACAGTCCTTACTTGGTAACTGTAGATGTCGATACTTGGTGACTTCCATCAAGTTTTAGCAGGGACACGTGGCAACTTTTGTAGCTTCTTAGAAATAGATTACAACCTTCCACGATTGCCACTTGGTGCTTTCTATGGAACTCTGAGAGAGGCTTAACAAAAGAAGCTTTGAAACTTATAAGAAGCTTGATATGCAGATGTTGACACTTGTCATGCTCCGCTAAGTTATAATGGGATACGTAGCTCATTCTGCTACTTTTTGAAAATAAACTATAAAGTGTCTCGGTAGATGACACTTGGCAGCTTCCACTCTTAGGATTTTTCTTTTAGGCACTCCTTTAAACAATTTGATTGAACCAACCTTGGAAATGTATAAGTGCCAAAAATTTGCTCTTCTGAAGGAATTTACCTGTTGAAGCCATCGAACCCTTTAAACCTATTAATTTCAAGTATGTTGAGTCCATAGATTTCTTCTTGCTAAGTCTATAGAAACTGAGAAGCTTGAAAAGTGAGGAAGTTTAATGATCAGGACAAATTTTGAAAAGGGAAGTGATAATTTTGGTTTGTGTAGGGCCAAAATAGTCCATAGGTTATCCCAAAATGAATGACATTAGCTTTTGGGGACAATAGCTGGCTCCAGTTAGGGAACTTTCTTCAGATGAAAACTTGGAACACAACTGAGGGGAGTAGAAACTAGAATCTCTAGTGCCTTGAAATATGCCATTGGGCTATGGAGTCATGCTAACTAAAAAGAAAGGCTCTAAAAAATGGAAACAAAAATCACAAAATAGAAACAAAAGACTATACAAATATACATATGTATAGGTGAACTCATTTGATACTTCAAGAGTTGAAGTGCTTCAAATGCTGCCCATTGTAAGGCAGAGAAAAGAGAGTACCATCTTGATACTTCAATAGGAAACTATTTTCACTGTTGAGCTGATGAATAATAAATAGGCCTATCTAAAGAGAATCAAACTTCTCATGCATCCCCTTTGGTTCTCTTCTCTTGTCCCACAATAGGACTTGATCTCCACTCTAGAAATCATGGTTCTTTGGTTTTTGATTGAAGAGATTCTTCACCAAACTTTGATGGGTAGTAATTTAGTCCACCACTACAGTTCTCTACTCATCCAGCTTAGTCAGGCACATGATCCTCTTATCAAGGAAGCTTTCATATGTTTGATCTTCAATTGCCTTAGCCAATTTCAATGCTAGCAATTCCAAGGTGATTGGTATCTTAGCATTGATACCATAAATAAGTTGGAAAGGAGACATACCAATTGCTCTCTTTGGTGTAATTCTATTTCACCATAGAGCATTAACTAATGCTTTATGCCATGTCATTTGGTTATCATCCACCAACTTCTTGAAGATAGTCACTAGGTTCTTATTGCTTGATTCAGCTTGTCCATTCCCTTGTGGGAAGTAATCAGAAGAGTGGGAGAGTGTAATCTCATAGTAGAAATATAATTTAGTAATCTCCTGGGAAGTGAAACAAGTTGCATTATCATTGATAATCTTGGTTGGGACCCCAAACCTGGAAATGATGTTCTCTTTGAGAAAATTGCACACTACTTCTGAAGTAGCATGTTTGGTTGGAATAGCTTCCACCCACTTGGTGAAGTAATCTATTTCTATGAGGACATAATCATGTCTAGCACTTGAAGATGGGTTTATAGCTCCAATAAAATCAATTTCCCATTACTAGAATGGCTCCTCTATGACCATTGGCTTAAGAGGCAAGGTAGCTAACTTGGGTCTTCTAACAAATTACTGGCATAGTTCATATTCCCTAGCCCACTTGTATGCATCTTGAAAGAGAGTTGGCCAGTAGTACGTAGCTCAAAAGATATTATGGGTAATTATAGGAGCAAAAAAATGTCCTCCATAGGCCAGATTATGGAAGGATTTCAAAAGTTGGCTTTGCTGCTCCTTGTCCACATAGCAAAGGAACACTCCATCAAGGCTTCTCTTGTATAGGCCATTGTCCTAGAGGACAATATTTGTAGCTTTCAACTTGATAGTACTTTCTTTATAAGATAGGTGAGTAGGACACTCATAATAAGGAAATGAGCAATACTTAAATACCACTTATTCATGGTGGAGACAAAGAGGACTATTGGTGTGTCTTTGACCTCTGATTCTTCATGCTCTGTTTCTTCTAGCTTGTTATTAGCAATTAATTGGCACAACCCCTTTCCTCATACCAGCTTTGTTGGCTTGATGACAAGATCAAACTCCTAGATATTTTCAACCCAATTGCCTCTTTTCATCCAAAACTCCTATTGAGTTAGTATGAATTTGATCATGGTGTCAAGAACCAAGGTAGTAGTGTGTGAATTCAAGATGTAGAAGTGGAAATGCTTCACTACCTTCACCACTGCATAAGCATGATTTTCCATGTTTGAGTACTTTAGTTCATGAGCTTTGAGAGGATAGCTCATGAAGGAAATGGGAGATTCCATACCTTCTTTATTCTACTAAACCAAAATTACTAAAAGTGTGTGTTCTGAAGTATAATTGTATATGGTGAATTATTTGTTATAGTCTAGACAAACCAAAATTGGAGCATGGGCAATGACAGTCTTGATATCCTCAAATGTTGACTTGCCTTTTTAGTCTAGCTGAAGGTGGCCTTTCCCTTCATCACATTTACAATATGTCTAGTTCTCTCAGCAAACTTAGGGATGAACCTCCATAAGAAATTCACCTTTGCAAAGAAAGAGAGAACAACAGTCATTACATGTGGGCAATGTAAGCTCTTGAATAGAATTGACTCTATTTGAGTCAATATTTATGCCTCCTTTAGACATAATGTGTCTGAGAAGTTTCCCCTCTGTTACTCCAAAAACTAACTTCTTGGGGTTTAAGGAAATGCCATTCTAGTGGCAACATTCTAGCACTTGTTGCAAATGGTGGACATGATCTGGGCAATGCTTAGAAAATATGGTCAAGTCATCAAGATAAACTATGATGAACTTACCCATCTCATCCTTGAAGGTAAGGTCCATTGCTCTTTGGAAGGTCGCGCTAGCATTTATCAAGCCAAAAGGCATCTTTCTATATGAAAACGTGCCCCAAGGTGTGGTGAAAGTAGTCTTATGCTGGTTTGCCTCATCAACTTCAACCTGATTATATCCTAAGAAGCCATCTAGCATTGATAACATCTCTGAACCCATCACCATCTGAAGCACTTGATTCATGATTGACAAAGGATAGTTATCCTTTAAGGATGACTGATTCAAATTCCTAAAATCCACAAAGAGGTGAATTTTGCCATTCTTCTTCTTTATGGGCACAATGTCTGCAATCTATGTGGAATGATGGATTGGGAAAATGATCCTAGAACTTAGCATTTTTTGTATCTTATATAGAATAGTACCTAATATTTTTAGATTATACTGCCTGGACTTTTCCCTGTAAGGTGTTGAATCAGCCTTGAGAGGAATGTCATGTCAGATTTCATCCGATCGAAGTGACTTTAGGTCATCATAAGAGTAAGCTAAGATGTTCATGTACTACTTGAGCAAAGTAGTGAACTTGAACCTCTCCTTAGGAGTACAACATTTACCAATGTTAACCATCTTGGGATCTCCCTTAGTTCCCAAATTTATTTGATCAAACTCCTGAGAGGAGCTTGAATCCATTTGTTGTTGTTTGATGAATCTACCATGCTTATCAAACATCTTCTTAAGAGAAATTAGGCCTTTGGGAATTTTATTCCCTTTAAGTGATGGAACTCCTCACCTACATCTGTGTTTTATTTAGGAGCTAGTTCACACTTTTGAGGTTCACTGCCTTTAAAACGTAGCCATTTAAAGCTATCTTTTTGCTCCAAGAAGGCAATGATTTGGTTGTCATTGTTAAACACTTTCCAATGATTGGCATTATCAAGTACACTTGGTCTAAAAACTAGCTCAATGGTGTACTTGTCTACTTTGAAGTCTGGGTGGGGGACCAAGAGAGTAGCTGAAATAACTAGTGCATCACCCTGGTCATTGAATTCTCTAAGAATAGTAGAGATATTGAAAGCATCAAAGCTTTTAATTTGGTCCTAGACTAGATTGTAGTAGTGATGTAATCTTTTGTTCTTGGTTTGATACATGTTTCTCACCTAATAAACCACTAGTTCAGCATCTCCTTTGGTATGAAGGAGCTTGATGCCTTTATCTCGAGCAGCCCTCAATCCAAGCAACAAAGATTCATATTCAGCTGTGTTATTAGTGTTACTAAACTATAACTTATAAGATAAATGAAAAATATCTCCTTGAGGAGATATCAACAGAACTCCAGATCCTAAACTAGTGGAGGATTAGCTTCCATCAAATTCAAGAATCTATACCTCATTAGACACCACTTTCTCTTTGAAATCTTCTTCATTCAGAGGTGGAGATCCTTCCACATTGGTATTACACTCCACCAATTCTCCTACTATTCCAATTGAATGCATTTCTAGGTGGTCATCTATAGGAGCTTCATCAGATGCCTCATGAACTTCATCCATAGATAGAAAGTAGTTACCCATGCCTAAAGACTCAAATAAAATTTGAGCTTTAGGTGCCGAGGTCTGGGTAACCATGTATTTTGCTTCCTTCTTAGGGATTAGCCTCTTCATAACACCTTTGACTAGAATTCTCACCTTGGATAATTCCATGCTCAATTCACCACCAACATCCCTACAAAAATTCCACCCAAGAAGGATGCCATATGATGTTGGGACATTGGCTACCAAGACAGTCATCTTGATTTTTTTGTCTGGGAACGCTGCAAATGCAAATTGGGCATCCTTAATTTGTCCCAACAGAGGTACTTGCTTGTTTTCCATGGAGAAACATCTACCAAACATCTTGGTCAGTGTGAGGTCAAGGGATTTAGCCACTTTAATAGGCATGACATTGTTTGACTCTAGAATCAATGATGTAATTATTCTGTTGATGTCTATTTATTAGCAATGAGACATAAAAGGGTTCAGTCCTACTAGGAGCAGTATGAGGGGTAATGACAAGTTTGTTCTTGGTGGGTGCATTCTTGGAGGAATCATGTGTCACTTTGGGAATTTCTTTTCCTATAGGGATGGCTTGGTTTTTAACACATTGAACCAATTTATCTAATTGCTCAGGATGGGATTACTGAAATTCAAATACAAACATTTGAATTTTGGTTTTCTTTATATGTTCAATTATGTCAAATGCCTAGAATGAGCTAGGAGCAGAGGATGGGAATTCATCCTTTTGATTTTTGGAAGGGGGAGGACTGGACTACGAATTTGAAGTAGAAGGCGTAGGGGTATTTGAGGTACTTACCTTTCTAGTAGTCAATGGGTCCTTTGGCTAGAAGGGCAGAGTGGTCCCACATTTAGCAATTGAAATTGATGGTTGAGGTTGCCCCTCTATTTCTTTATCATCTTATTGAGTTGATTGATTCTTAGACCAGGTGAATACAGCATATGATCCCTCAGATACATTACCTTCACTTTTGGGTTCATCCTGATAATTCAAGAAATCAATATTGGAGATGCTAGCTAATTCGTCTTCTTCTTCAGTGAAGAGATTAGCGTCATCTTTGGAACTCAACTCAGGCTAGGATGAAAAATCCAATTCAGCTTCAAGATATCTAACCATTGAGTTAGTTGGAAGTGCTTTAATGGCAAGGTTATTACCCTAAAGGTAAGGAAGATGATTGGTTTGCCCTTAGTTCTTGGTAGTGTGGCCTTGGTAGGACTGATTAAGGAATGTCCTCCTTGGTACATCTCTATATGAAGGAGCTGATGACATCCCTTGTGCCATTTGTCTTCTGAGGGCCAAAAATTCATTTGCTAGCTTCTGCACCATTAGATCAGTGGTGGTTGAAGGGGAGTATTCAAAAGAAGAAAAATATTTACCTTTATTTGGATCTCTCCTTATCTTTCCTTCCAAGATAAGGTCATATTCAACTTTAGTAGCCAAATCTTGAGCAGCCTCAAGGTCTATGTGGCTAGCACATCTTAGCAGAAAACTCACTTCAGGTAGCTGTGAGTTGATGAAGAAGCATTTGAGGTTTTCAGGTGTCGACTGAGCAATAACAAGAATTTGGTTCCTCAGCTTATCAAACTTTTCTATGAAATCCCTCATAGGTTCATGAAGTTCCTTCTTCATCTGTGTGAATTGGGCCAGTAAGGTGTGTGCATCTTCTACAAGCTTGAACCTATCTTTAAATTTGGCTTTGAGCATATCCCAATTAGTTATTGATCTAGCTTGCAGATGGTAGAACTAGTTTACAACAACACCTTGCAGTGTTTCCATGAAAATCCTAACTACCACATCCTCAAATTCCACTCTTATTATGCCACAAGCTATGCTGAAGGCTGCAATGTTTTCATCAGGATGAACTTTCTCATCACCAATGAATTTGGGGAAATTCTTTCTTGAGCTGCGTGGAAGTTCATGCAAGGGTGGAGTCAAATTTAGTAGACCAAAAGAGTTACCCTAGGGGCCTTAAACTGTCATGATTGGATTATTAAAATTAGGGATAAAAAATCTAGGTGGAGTATGGATAGGCAAAGCTCTACTAATAGCAAAAAAAGTAGCTCTGCCTTGTGTCGGTGTCCTAGTACAGGTAGGAGGAACACTCCTAGATCGTTGAACTTGAAGTTGGGGAGAAAGTAAGTCAAAATTTCCTTGCAACACCAACTCAAAGACATGGTCAACAACACCTTGAACTCTTTGGCTTCTAGTATAACATGGAGTTTCTAGATTATGATACAAAAAAAATGGAAAAGGACTGGTTGTACTTCAACTTAAAGCTTGAGGCTTCAAACTGCTTGTCCTTCCCCAGTGGAGTCACCAAAAACTATTGCGTGAAGTTGGGGGGGGGGGAAATTAACAATGGGAAAGCACTGGAGCTGCTCATTTTTCCATAGTAAAATAAATGGATAAGGCTATAATGATAATGGGTATGACACAAGTGATGTTTCAATTTAAAACTTGAGGTTCCAAATTGCACAAAATTATTATGTCCCCAGTGGAGTCACTAAAAACTATTGGGTGAATATTTTGTCAACCAGCTAACTGGTGAGCAAAATAGGTCTCTTCAACCACAGCATAGGGATATTGGTCAGCTAGATGTATAGGTTTACTACATCGATAGGGGAAAAATCTCTCCTCTCATCAAGGGGAGGTTCTCTATGAATATGCAGGGGCTATATACTATATATATAAGCAAAAAGTAATACTCAAGGGTAAGATACACCATCCATCTCTCTTCTTTTAGAGATGATGTTAACAAATAGAGGAGAAAATCTTGGTGAAAATACTGAAGGCACTTCTCTTCTTTAAGAAGTGTTCTTATAGGGAACAATAGGAGTTCTTTCAAGTAGGATAAGTAACTGGTAACAGAGTACAGGGTAACCAACAATCTAAGATGTAGCACAAAGTCTCAACTTTGACTGCCCAAGAGTGAAATAAGAAGAATAATGGGGGCACAAAGTCATCCCAAGGTCCTTTACATAGAAAGATACTAAAAACACATACTAAAAACAATTATGTCAGCACAAAGTCTGAAAGTAACTAGTTTCAGGACACCTTCCTTATCACTTTCACTAGCTCTACTTGTTAAATTGCATAAACAAGAATACATTTAGGAAATAGACATAAGAAAAATCTCCTAGAATGATACAAGTTATAACAACACAAAGTCTGAAAGTAACTTTCTCTCTGATTCAAACAAAGAAATATGATGAACAATCTGAGCTCAGAGTCTCAGTAATGCCTTTCAATTTGAGTAGATTTTTGCTTTTGGTAATGGGAAGATCACCTTTAAAATTATACAAGAGATTACATTATATAGAGGCCAAGGAAGGCTTGGCACTTTTTCCCATGGAGTGTCACATGCTGTGCATTAATGCCTTGGATGCATTTTTGGTTCTGTCAGGGAGGGCCATGATGGAACATGGTGGCTACCTTAACTATGGTGTGTTGATTCATCTCAGATGTGTTCTCCTGAGCTTGAATCACTTATGCTATTAGCTTCTATCCACACAACTATCCTCTTTGCCTTTACTCCAAAAGGGACAAATAGGCTACGCTTTCAATGCTTGCAAGCCCAAATACCTACCTGGTGGACTATTCCACCTACTAGAAATAACTCCTACTGATATTTTCCTCTTTGTCTCTTCTTATTTTTGGCCCTAGCCTTAAGGTATTTAAATGCATTTGGGTCTATGTTTTAAGCCTGCAAAGATCAATAAACACTTTATTACCACAAATTTGATGTCTATGGGTTCATCATCATTTGAAAGCTAACGGCTAGTTGGTCATCTTAAATTTGATGTTTACAAGCCTATCATCATCCTTAGCAATTCCTTCATGTCTTTCTCACTTTCTATGGCCACTTTCTATTGTGACACAGGTGAGGACACGTGGCAGCATCCACAGCTTTGAAATAAGCTTATCAAAATAAGCTTTGAAACTTGCTAGAAACCTAAAGCATGGATGCAGACACTTGTCATGCTATACTAAGTTACAATGGGACATGTGGATCATTCCACTACTTTGAAACATACTAGAGACTATGTCTCGGCATACAACACTTGGCACCATCCACTTGTCTTTCTAAGGGACATGCGGTGGCTTCCACTACACTTTGAGGCTTGATATTTTATAGAGGGAACTTGCCCCTTTGTGTCTTTGAAAAAGGTCATTTATAAGTTTCGAGTGCCCCCCACAAGGGTACCTACCCTTCAGGATCTTCCAGGCAGCCTTCAGGTTTTAATTTCTTCGATTAGGCTTGATCCTTTATTTCCTTCAGACAAAAAGTCTAAAGGAATTCCTTCAAAAAAATTGTCTGAAGGAAATCTTTCCTTGGTTCCACGTATTTGTATTGGAAGTGTTTCATTTTAGACACATGGCACACTCCACTAATTTTAACAAATGACACATGGCATCTTTTGCCAGAATAGGTGAGGACACTTCGCAGCATCTAACTAGCTTTAGAAACATTACAGAAACACTCAAGACTCATTTGGATTCATGCAGATGATGACACTTGGCACATTCCACTTGTTCTTATGACTTACCTAGGGTCTACTATAGTCCTTACTTGGTAACTATGGATGTTGACACTTGGTAGCTTCCACCAAGTTTTAGTAGGGACACATGGCAACTTCTGTGGCTTCTTAGAAATAGATTACAACCTTTTACGATTGCCACTTGTAACTTTCCATAGAACTCTGAGAGAGGCTTAATGAATGAAGATTTGAAACTTATAAGAAGCTTGATACATGGATGCTGACACTTGTCGTGCTTCACTGAGTTACAATGGGACACGTGGCTCATTCCATTGCTTCTTGGAAATAAACTGTAAAGTGTCTTGGTAGATGACACTTGGCAGCATTCACTCTCAAGCTTTTTCTTTCAGACACTCCTTTGAACCATTTGATTGAACCAACCCTAGAAATGTATAAGTGTTAGAAACTTGCTCTTCCAAAGGAATTTACCTATTGAATCCATCAGACCCTTTGAACATGTTAATTTTAAGCACATTGAGTCCATAGATTTCTTCCTGTGAACTTCGTAGAAACTAAAAAGCTTGAAAAGTGAGGAATTTGAATGCTCAGGACAAATTTTGAAAAGGGAAGAGACAATTTTGGTCTGTCCAGGGCCAAAATAATTCGTAGGTTGTCCCAAAATGAGTGACATTAGCTTTTGGGGACAACATATGAATATGTACTTAAGTCTCTATAAATTGAGATCATATGCATAGAATATGCCCCCATAATCTATATTGATGTGCCAATATTTATAAATTAATTAAACTCATTTGATATCTAAACCATTTAGAAGATTTGAAATATGTGCTCTCATATAATTTTTTATTCATGGAGGCTTATGTCTCTATGACAATGCCACTATAATGTCCTCCTTTTTATATTATGGATGTGTCACGTAAGACATTCATCTCAAAATAATAATTAGTTGTATCATGTCATGTGTAAAGATAACATCATGTATAATCTTGTGAACATGTGGAGAGTATGTCATTATAGTAATGTGTAATCCAATTAAGGCATTTAAAAAATATATACAAGATAAGGAATATAAGCATCATGTCTATATATATATATATATATATATATATATATATATATATATATATATATATCACATAGTAGTAACCATTACTAAAATATAGCTAAATATGACTACACAATAAAGGTGCATGATATGAATCATGGAACCACTCAATGTCAATAATCATAATAATCTCAAGTGTTAGTATAATGTATAAGGACAAAGGATTCATACAAAGGACATGAATATGTCACAACAAATAATTCCAAGGGACACACATAATGAACATAAATATGTCACATCAAATAAGGCTAACAAGCCACCATGGTATAATTTGATAATTTTTTTGGTGGCATACTAATGTTGGTCATTCTCATAAAAAATAACACAAACTCAAGAAGCTTGTGACCTAAAGCTAGGTGAAAACTTGAGTCAAGAAGATATGACTAAAAAGATTTATAAATAATGTCTAAAAGATTTTAATGTTTAACCTAACCACTCAATTCATTCCAATCAATCTCATCAATCAAAACAATCCTAATCTCAACAACACCAAAAATATCAAAATAAACAAAAATTTTATCCTAATACTACCCTTATGAGAAAATTTTTATGTGTTATTAATGTCAAATATGATCAATATTAAATCAATTCTTAATATTTTGATACAAAAAATACGAACTATTGACCCAAACTTGTTCATAGAGACCATGTTACCAAACTTAAGAACCCTTCCCAAGAAGGCATGTTTCTCAAAGATACAACTTCTAATTCAACTACTAACACACCATATAATTATTCATCCACTCCAATAGAGTCTCAACCTAATAACCAAATTCCTCTAACTATCAAATATTTCAAATAAAACCCCAAATACCCACCTAATTATCATTATGATTCTTACCACAACTCATCTACGTAGAATTTTTTAAAACTTTAAACTATACCTTACAATATTCCTCTAATGAATATCATGAAAACATCACCCTACCATAGTAAATTTCTCATGCAAAAATTTCAAGATACATAATAATCTCTATCACCAAGATATAAGGAACAATATGATTAAACTCCTAAAAATCTAACTCTTATCAAATTACATGTCGTTGAAATTATGCCTCAACTTCAACCAACTAGAAAATTTTCTATAGATTTTCTTGAGGATGATATGATCAATAAGGAAATCTTATTATGACATAATTAACAAGCTATCTTCAATAGTGACATGATAAATAATGTTCACATGAGGAAAGATATTATAAATTAAGTTTTAGGCATTTATTTCACTCTCTCTTCAAGCCTTTAATTAACTTGGTGTCTCCACCAAGGATACCTCATATCTACAAGACCTTAATCAAACATGAACAATTTCACTATCTTATATTGAATACCATATTATTTATAAATCTCATGAGAAAAATTTAGTTGTGTTTCATTATCCAAAAAACCTGATGCACTGTCATTAGACTACAAACAATGATATTGACCCTTCTGAAATTGAATGTTAATTTCCTTCCTTACAAAAATGGTACCTGGCATCCCTAGTTAAAATCCTTACATAATAGATGCTTTAATCTCCAGGCTCAGATTTTATTATACATACATGCTGTCAACACCTGCTACCTAGCTCAGCTGGGCTTAGGTTTTCTCATTGCGCAGCTACATTATACATCCTTGGCTTTTGAACATAGACATCAACATATATATACTCAAGCTCAGCTCTACCTTCCATGTCTGAATGCCATACAAGTGAATACCTTTTATAATAGATGCCTTGCTTGAATATTCTACGAGCTCTCCTAAGATAAAAAAAGAAACCATGCAATCATACTTACACTAGCCTTGCCACTCACTCCATAGCCTTTCAAAATAGGCATAGTCAAACACCCTCATTGGCTTGACCTTCCATCTACAATATCACCTATTCATGTTCCCCAAAACTGAATACATGCCTAGGTCGTGGGCTCCTTCAATTCTATCTTCTAACAAATATGTAGTCCCTTTTTATATCTTCTATGGCCCAAAAGGAGACAACATTCTCATAGGTCTGGCTCTACTCTGTAATGATGTGCTTCATCCATGGACTGAAGGGCCTCCCAACATAGACTCAAGATAGATTCATTATCTATTAATACATAGTCTTATCACCCTTTATACCATTCGTTGCCTTTGTCCAATAAAGTCCTCCTTCAAGCTCAGCTTGATCTCAGCCAATACTCTTTCAACAAAGATGTCAATGGCTTTATTAAATGGGTAAAGTCATCATCCAAAAATGAGCTTCTACATTCATATTAAACTCTACCCATATATATCACCAACTCCAAATGACATACATGTCTTGGCTCTTCATTCGAGTTTGTGTGCCTCCAAATAGAGCCTTCTTCGATTTAGCTCCCTATAACATGATCTCCACATCCAAAGCTCAAAGTATTTTTAACAAACATATATCTCCTTTCAAAAAATCTTCATAGACTCAGCTTGGCCAAACCTTCGAACAACAATGTCAAGACAAAAGTACCAGCATCCTCCCATCCCTGCTTAGCCTACGATGGTCTGTTTCTATTGTCACCTGCATCATTGGCAAACTTTCCTCGCTAGCTTCTCCATGGCTGAGTCGATGTTATTCCATAGACTACATGTCCATGTCAAATGGACTAAATCCCATCCTTTACCTTTGCATCTGTCTCCATTTTCTTTTGTACCCTCGTAATGATACTACAGTTCATTCATCATTTCCACAGCCAACCCCATTGATCTATATCATACGACGAGCTATTTTGACCTGATTCCCTCTGCCAAATCAAGATCCTTTAATGGATTTTTATCAAATTGAAAGCTCCCCCTTCCACAAATCTAAATTTGAAGTTAATTTGTTTTATGGTCGGTCCAATAGATTTCATCAAAAAGGAAATCAAATCTTTTCAATCTCCTTGAATCTTGCTTATCCTATAAAGGCTCAACTACTCATCTAATAAGGGAATTCTTCAACTATGCTTGACTCCATGCCATCCGTGGATGATTACAACAATAATAGGATTATTGAAATCTTTTAACAACTAATAAATCCATACAAAACATATTTAGGCCTTATTTCTCCTCCACATGACAAGTATGAATATTTGAAAATATAACTTGGAGGGAAACTTATATAATTTCTTAGGCTAATGCCTATCGAAGGCTTATTCAACTAGTCCTTGTTAGATGCTCCTGCATCATACTCTCCCTGTAGAAAGGATTTGAACCTTAGTTCAAATGAAATGCGTCCTCCATGCATTAGTCTTCACTATATGCCTAGATCCCAAGGTCTTGTTGTGAATGCCAATGCTGATGTTTATCTTTGATTATCTTTGTCTTTCATCTTCTTGCTTTTCTTCTTTTTTTGGTATGTTCTCCTCATCTCCTTTTTAGCTATTATGTCCCATCTTCATGCTTCATTCTTATACATGTCTTCAAGATCTTCTTGGTTCAAAAATTTGTCCATTGAACTATGGACTTCATTCATCTCCACAACTTTACCACCTGCATTCAAAACATCAAAGGCAATGTTAGAAGTAAAAACTTGAGGCCATAAAGTCTCTTGGCTGCCTCCACTCTTCTGCTCTTTGGCCAAATTTGCCTTTGCCTCTTTAGTTTGTTCTTTTTTTGCTTCACTCTCACCAATGGTGTTCTCATCATGGTTTGTGCTTGTATGTATCTCTCTTGAAGAACTAAAGAGCTCCTCCAATATTCTTATTTCTTCCTTTAGTGAGCTCTCATCTATCTCCCCATTCACTTCATCAAAATTGGGCTTATCACTCACAAGGATTACTTTTCCTTCACTAGCCTTACTCTTCATCTCATCCTTTCTTGAGCTATCTTCATGCAAACCAACTTCTTCATCAACATCAATATACTTATCAAAAACAATAGGAACACTATTACCGTGTCTCTCCTTATTCTTTTCAAACATGTGAACTGATTTCACATCTACACTTTCATCATCCATCCTCTTGGAACTCTCTCCTTGCTGCACATTAGTTTTCATAGACATTTTCCATTCCTCATTTTCCATAAAAATATCATTAAATGATTCAAAAAAATAATTATTCCATTCATTGCAAGCAATTGACTTACCTTTCATCTTTGTATCCTCATGCTCTACCTCATTATTCTTTGAGAAATTTTCTTTCTCACCTTTAGCCATCCATACCTTCTTCATAGCTTTAGGATGACACTTGTTCAATTTACCAACCAATTTCTACTCTTTGACATCTTCATGTTGTCTTGTTTGATAGCTGGCCTTGCTCACTTTGCATTATACCTCCTCCTTCATGCTTTGTATTTTCTTCTTGCTTGAGTCATCATCTTGATTGAGCTTTGTGTCTTTCGTTACATTTTCTGATCCCTTGATCCATTTTGGTACCACATAGCCATGGTCTATTGCTGGATTCGAAGGCTCTTTATTGATCTTCTTCATCTCCTTTTGTACATCAGTAGTCTTACTCTTATATGCATGTGCAAAATCAGAATTTGAACTTATTTTTACCTTTTCAATGGCTTGATGTTTAGCCATACTTTTCCTCATAGTTTCCTTGCTTGCATTCACTTTCTTTAGGTGTGTTTCCTTCCTTTGCTCTATTGGAATGTTTTTCAAGTCATCATAGTATTCTATACCCTCTTCTTCATTGGCATGATGAAGGACTTCCACTACTTCCATGTGGAATTTTGCAATCTATTCAACAGCTATTCCATAATTAAGTGGATGAGAAAAATCAATACTATAATTCACCTTTACCTCCTTGATGGGCTGCTTCATGGTTTTCTTCATTTGCATGGCTTCTTTGATTGCACTATCCTCTTTTGTGCATAGTTTTTCACTTGCTTCTTCAAGGTACTCCATGGCATCATGGAATGCAATTTCCTCCTCCATCTCAACATTTTATTGCACAAGGTCTCCAACATCTTTCTCATGCATTTGACAATGCATTCCTTCTTCTTGGTATATAACAACAATCTCCTCTCTCATGTTTGCACATTCTTTTATGTGCTTGGTTGCTGTTATTGCCCCAATCTCTTCACTTTTTGAGGCCTTTCTCTTGACCTTCTTCATAAGGCTGCTCATACTTGCATTTACCCACTCAAATACAATATTAGACATAAAAACAAGAGACCATAATGTCTCCATGAATGTCCTCTTAATGGACATTCTCATCTTTCCAAGTGCTCTTCTTGGGATTTCACTTTCTCTTTGTTCTTTTTCCTTGTTCTCCATAATGAGAACCCTCTTCACAACTTTTTTCTCATCTTGTTGCTCACTTGGCAACCTGCTTACATTCTTGCTTCTGTGGGCTTCAATCCTTATGGCAATCTTCTTTTGCCCTCTTCTCCTCTTCACTAGGAGATCAATTGGTCATTTCAACCTTTTCTTTATTGGCCATACCCACACTTTCTCATTTGATTGCATCCCAAACTCAAACATGCTTCTAATCTTAGCTAAATCTTTCCACAAACTAGCAATATCTTTATCAAAGTCAACATTAGTCATACCTTTCTGCTTTGGGGTGCTTGTTTTCTCCTTGGTACTCTCATGTACCTTGCTGCTCTGCTCTTTTCTCAACAATATTTCCATTTATGTGATCTTCACCCAAGTCTTTTCCACCTTGGTCTCTTGATCCCTTTAGGTCCTCACCTAGGTCTTCTGCACCCTAGTCTTTTGGTCCACTTGTCTCACCCAAGCCTTTCTCCTTGACTGGTCTTTTGACAATCTCCTTGATCTCACCTAGGCCTTTTGCATCCTAGTCTTTTAATCCCCCTTAATGGCTTTATTGAGCTTCACATTGAGTCAATGGTCTGTAATATGACACTACTTTCACCAAATATCAATAATTTCTCAAATCCAAGCTTACCTTGCTTTGGATCTTCCTCTTGAGCATTCACTTGCTCCCTTACTTTTGAGCTTTTCCAAGCTTCTCTTCTCTCTTGTCAAGCCTCAATGGATTTAAGACTTCCTTTTCACTTGTTTGCTTCTCAAACAAAATAAACTCAAATCAAATATCAAAGGTTACTCATACCTTTCCTCAACAGGTCTTCTGGTGCTTTGTCTTGTTGATCCTTTTTCCAAATCCTGTAGCAACTTATTAGCAAACATGATCAATTACCAAATCCCAAGTGCTTTAAGCTCTGATACCAAAAATGATGTGTTGTCATCAAACTGCAAACAATGATATTGACCCCTCTAAAATTGAATGTTAATTTCCTTCCTTACAAACATGGTACCTGACATCCCTAGTTAAAAGCCTTACATAATAGATGCTTTAATCTCTAGGCTCAGATTTTATTATACATACATGCTATCAACACCTGCTACCTAGCTCGACTTGGCTTAGGTTTTCTCATTGCACAACTACATTATGCATCCTTGGCTTTTGAACATAGACACCAACATATATATACTCAGGCTCGGCTCTGCCTTCCACGTTTGAAGGCCATACAAGTGAATACCTTTTACAATAGATGCCTCGCTTGAATATTCTATGGGCTCTCATAAGATAAAAAAAGAAACCATGCAATCATACTTGCACTAGCCTTGCCACTCACTCCATATCCTTTCAAAATAGGCATAGTCAAACACCCTCATTGGCTTGACCTTCCATATGCAGTATCACCTATTCATGTTCCCTAAAACTGAATACATGCCTAGGTCGTGGGCTCCTTCAATTCTATCTTCTAACAAATATGCAGTCCCTTTTTATATCTTCTATGGCCCAAAAGGAGACAAAATTCTCATAAGTCTAGCTCTACTCTATAATGATGTGCTTCATCCATGGACTGAAGGGCCTCCACACATAGACTCAAGACAGATTCATTATCTGTTAATACATAGTCTTATTGCCCTTTATACCATTCGTTTCCTTTGTCCAATAGAGTCCTCATTCAAGCTTGGCTTGATCTCAGCCAATACTCTTTTAACAAAGATGTCAATGGCTTTATTAAATGGGTAAAGTCATCATCCAATAATAAGCTTCTACATTCATATTGAACTCTACCCATATCTATCGCCAATGCCAAATGACATACATGTCTTGGCTCCTCATTCGGGTTTGTGTGCCTCCAAATAAAGCCTTCTTCGATTTGGCTCCCTATAACATGATCTCCACATCCAAAGCTCAAAGTCTTTTTAACAAATGTATATCTCCTTTCAAAAACTCTTCATAGACTCGGCCTGGCCAAACCTTCAAACAACCATGTCAAGATGAAAGTCCCAACATCATCCCGTCCCTGCTTAGCCTACGATGGTCCATTTCTATTCTCACCTGCATCATTGGCAAACTTTCCTCGCTAGCTTCTCCATGGCTGAGTCGATGTTATTCCATAGACTACATGGCCATGTAAAATAGATCGAAGCCCATCCTTTTCCTTCGCATCTGCCTCAATTTTCATTTGTACCCTCATAATGATATTACAGTTCATTCATCATTTCCATAGCTAACCTCGTTGATATATATCATACGATGAGCCATTTTGACCTGATTCCCTCTACAAAATCGAGATCCTTTAATGGTTTTTTATTAAATTAAAAGCTCCCCCTTCCACAAATCTAACTTGCAGTTAATTTGTTTTATGGCCGGTCCAATGGATTTCATCAAAAAGGAAATCAAATCCTTTCAATCTCCTTGAATCTTACTTATCCTATAAAGGCTCAACTACTCATCTAATAAGGGAATTCTTCAACTATGCTTGACTCCACGCCATCCATGGATGATTACAACAATAATAGGATTACTGAAATTCTTTGACAACTAATAAATCCATACAAAACATATTTAGGCCTTATTTATCCTCCACATGACAAGTATGAATATTTGAAAATATAACTTGGAGGGAAACTTATATAATTGCTTAGGCTAATGCCTATTGAAGGCTTATTCAACTAGTCCTTGCTAGATGCTCCTGCATCAAAACCTCACTAAAATTCATGATTTTAACTAGGATGTCAACTTAGTACACCTTTCTTATGAGCATGATCCAAAATTTTATTCAAGTGATGAAGAAGAAGATCATGACATATAATATTTTGTACCTCACATTAAGACACCTTTGGAACACTCTAAATGGATGCTTTAACAGTCCTCAACTTTATCTTACAAACTTTAGCAATGATAAATTTTGAAAATCATTTCTAAAAAATCACACATTTTTTATTGGATAGACCATGTTAAAATAGGCAATTCTAAATGTATCAACCATGCTAGCATAATTCCAAAAAAATAAATCAATTTTGATGATCGACCATAATAAAAGAATTTAAAAAAATCTAGATAATTAAGACTACATTGGTCATGTTAAGGTAAATGATTTTGGTTGCACTGGCTAAGCCCAATCAGTTCAAAAAGATCAAAATGATTATGACTACATCGACCATGTTGAGGTAGTTTTAACAAATTTAACCAATTTCAATTACATCAGTTAGGTTTATGTAGTTCATAAAATCTCAAACCAATTAAAATACTTTGGCTAGGCTAGTGGAGTCAAAAATAGAATATAAAATCCTAATGCCCTTAGTCAAGCCATATTTGTCAATGAAAATTTAAAAACACCTCCTACATATCTAAAAATTATCATAGATTCCAAAACTAATGATATGATAAAGATTCACACAGAATAAGACAATAAAGGTAAAAAAAATGTCAATCTTAAGGTTGATATTTAATATCACAATGTCCATTCTTTTCTCTCCTCACACATTGGGGCATCTTATGATGCCCATCCTTACCTCAATTCATGTTTTGGTGTATCTTATGATTCCAACCTTCATTATTCCTTGAATGGCAGATCTTACAATGCTCTCCCTTTCTCAACATTACAAAACCATCAATAAAATAATCACATTACTAATCAACATGAAAATAAATTCAAATTCATAAAATTTTATTTTAGATATTTAGGGTTAAAATTGGATTACACCAACAACAAAGAAGGTAAATAAATTTAAAAATGGTGGGTTCCTTAAATTATCAAATAAATCCTTTGACATAACATTTATTGGTTACAAATTAATAAAGGAAATTTTTTCAAATATCCAACCAACACTAAGTTTTAAAAAAGAAATATTATGCTTAAGATATGTTATTCATAGTTTTCACATTTTCCATGTCATTCACTTCATATACATAGTTAGACATCTAGTATAGTTTATATTTTTATTTAACATTCTTTGTAGGTTTTATTATAACATTATTGTGGTGTAGCATAACTTACTTTATCTAAACTTATGGTTTTCTTATCACCTACCTTTACATCACCTTTTGGCTCCCCCATTATTATCCTAAACCACTTTGTTTTAACATCCTATGACTTCCTTACTTATGTATCTAGGTTCTATCTTAGTTCCCATGCCTCTGAGCCCCTTTATCAAAACTCCCATCCTTAATGATTTCACCTTTGGGATCCCTTTCTAAATTTTCTTTATTTATAATCATTTATTTACCTTAATTTTTCTTCTCTGGGTTACTCTCATTACTATTTTATTTTGTGCCCCTAAGATCCTATTTAATTACTTTGTGCCTCTTGGCTCTATATATCCTATTTATACACTTTTAAGTTATCCTTATTACTAATCATGCACACCTCTTAACTTTTACTTTTAATCTTATTTTATGCCTTTAGGGTATTCTCCTTATACATTATTTCATTCCTCTTGGCTTTTACATCTTACGAGAAAACATACCATACCTCTTGGATTTTTCTCTACATTTTCATGTCACATTGATTTATCCCTACACATTTTTGCACCTTATAGATTTATCCTACTTATATGTATGCCTATTTTAATTAAAATTTTTATGTTAAAACTAGGCCCTTCTCATAGATTCCCATCGCCATACATTACCTACTATATTTTTCTCCTGCTTCCAATTAGCTACGTGTTTTCTTAGAAAAATAAGGAAATGATCTAGAGTAGTGTTTTATCACTTAGAGTCAATTATATTCTTGTCGAGAAACTATTGTATTCTATCTGAATATATCTCATTCATATTTTACCCTCTTTAATGATGAAATTCTAAAAAAATTATGCCATTGTATTAATTCCATTTATACATTTTTCTGATTGGGGTAACCAAACTATTTTCATGTTCATCTCTATTTACCTATTTTTCACCTCCTTTATGGGCATACCAAGGTTAGTTTCAATATTGCACTCTTCTCTAAGGTGAAATTCTAGGAGTATCTAATTGTATTTCTTTCTATGTTATCTTCTTTAGATGGTAGGTGTAATCTCTCTTATGTTAGTCATCTTAAGCATGGATTGTTGGCTTCTAAATTTATATAGAATAGGAAAATAGAAAAATCCAAATAAATCATAAGCTAAGATATCAAAGAAAAAATAAAAAATCAAATAAAAATAAAAATGTAATTTAAAAATGAAAAATATCATTTAAAAGTTAAAATCACCAAAATAATTGATCATATCATTGGCATTCCCCCTATCTTAATTGAAACTCAAACACCATAGTTGGCCTCATAGTAAATTCCAAGGTCCATTAGAGTGCGATAGGAAAGAAGAGTGGCACAAGAGGCTTCATTTATATTATTAGTTACCCTTTCATATTATCACAATAATACAATCCTTATAGTTGAATGATGACTTCATTAGGGTCTTGAGGGTTAGGGAACATACCATGAGAAAATACGATCCTTTTAAATTTCTCACGTGTGTAGTCTTCATGAGATGATATTTATACTTCACAAGTGATCCCAAGATTTATGCTTATCGGTTCAAGTCATGAAGCCATTTCTATAAAAAGATCTTACATTTTTCAAACTAATTAGAGTGTCTTGTTTCTAATAAAGAGCATATTAACACCTTGTTGGTTCCTTTTTTTACCATCCCTTCATTTCTCCCCCTTGATAGAAAAACTTGTTTCTAAATCTCTTCCATTTTCTATATTTAATTTTCATCATCTATCTAATACATGTTATCATTTTCATAGGGATTAACATATATAGGTTCCTATTTTAACTTACAATTTGTTAATAGAAGTTACATATTTGAGTTGTTATAAGATTCTCTCTTGGTCATTACCTTAATTTGATAGGATTTATCTTAATTATTATTGGGACCTTGATAATTTTTCTTTTGGATCATCCAAACCTAATATAGAATTTCCCTTATGACTATCTAGTTGTGTTTCTACCATTTATGTTTTATTAACATCTATTATATCATCCTTAGTTCATCATTACCTAATCTATCCTTTACGTAATGATTATTTAGCTCTTTTTATCTTGTTTCACTTTATCTTTCCTTGGGTCTTATAAGTCTAATTTAGCATTTATCATTTTGGATTTACATATTTTATTTATTTTCCCCATCTTTTCTAAGATATTTTCATGCTTCCATTTTTCTTGACTCGCATACATACACATGCATTATTTTTATCCATTTTTATTGTAGTATCATTGGGCATACCATACTCTATTTTTGCACCCACCATGATCAAGGCTAAAGTATTTGCATGGATTTTATTTTAAATAAAATATAATTTGAGATATGTATATGTTAAATTTAGTTATTTTATTCATTTATGATTATTATTTTATAACACTTACTTTTATCTTTCATGTTATTATGGTCTTACCCAATGCACCATCCCTTGTTATACTATTAGGGCATATGATGAGCTTTGGATGGGTCATATGTCTACACTTATATTTTTTAATTATGGATAATTTCTCATGGAATCATTAGTGAATCCCTAGGTTCACATTTTAAGGAGTGCATTAGAACCAAAGTGGACCAATTCGTAGTGTATTTTTGATGGATTCCATTGATGATCATTTTTTATTCATGCCTTCATTTATCACCATATTCTAAATCTAGCCTCTATTTGTTCCCGCCCTCTCTCTTTAATTTTTTTATTCCTATTTGCATTATTTTATCCTACTATATTAATTTAGCTAAATCATTTTAATAGTTGTCACTATATTGATTGAATGCATTAGCTAGTTTGAAGCAGTATCATATATGTCATCAATTTTCATGTCCCTTTAGTGTAGTTGATGCCATATTATGCCTACTCATATTGTATTACCACTTTGGTTAGTTTGATGTTGTCAGCCATGTTTGACATGTGACTTTTAGGATTGGGATCCATATATATATGTTTCTTGATTGTAATATTTCATAAACAAGATATCCAATCTATTATGTTCATGTACACAAATCCACATTAATAAGAATAAAAGTAATTAATTCATATGAATTTGTACATGTGGAAGACTAGTTTTCATAAGGTCTTTGAAATTAATAATAATAAAATTTGAACCAACAAGGTACGCCTAATCTTTAGAGTTCCCAAAAAAGGATACTTAGTTCTTTTTTACAGCTTGAGTTTTGCATACATCTCTCACAAAGTGTCATTTGATGCAAGGGGAAGATTGATGTGTTGAAAAATAAACCCAAGGTAAGTATGCATATCTATATACTCTTTACTTATTTACTTTGGTGGATATATGTGTGTTACATTTGTATGTTATTGTCTTATATGCATATATTAGTTTATGCTTATTAATATATGTTATCTTTTCATTATTTGTTGCTTTGCTTAGACCTCTTGGTTACAATCCATAATTTAGATATATTTTATTTAAAATAATTATTTTAGATACCCCTTAGTTACATCCTAGTGGAATTTTTATCTCCTTAATTAATCTTTTTTTATATCCTTGATATCTTTATTATAAATATCTCTTGATTACAACCCCACCCCATTGTTTAGCATGGAAATTTGTAAGTATGTTGGATCTAGTATGGTCTTATCTCTTTTTCTATATCAAATGATATTTATATTGTTGACTGTATTCAACATACATACATGAACCATGAAGCTACTCTTATTAAAATCTAGGTTATTAATTGTTAATAAATACATAATTAGCATTCAAGAATGAAATATATCAAATTATAAAGTATAAGATTGGAATTAACATTACTAGAAATATTTGTCTCAATTTTGGGTGGACACAATCAAACAATAAGATGGGTTTTTTATAATGTGAAACCCTTACAATTTCCATGGCTTTCCCTTAGCCTCTAAAAAGAACTAAGTTGAAATTATGAGTCAAAGTTTTAAAACCCCTTTGGACTAATTTGAAAATATTCATGGAATATCTAAAAGAGGAATATTTCATCCTTGGTGGTGAATTTAGCTCAATTATCTCTAATGATGAAAAACTATGAAGTGATTATTTTGAATCCCAATCCTAGTAAGACTTAAAAATCTATATGCAAGAATTATCTTTATGGGAGATCAATTCCAAATTCAACCATATCACTTAGAGTAATAGATGGAAGGGAATGTAAACCATTTTTTAGAGGTTAATTAGGTTTCTCCTTTGGTCATGTTAGCTAAATAATGAAGGATGCTTTGAATCCAACATCATCAATGAGTTGGGATCAAGGCATGCAACCATTTCTCTCTATGTATTGTGAAAAGGACCCTCTCATCAACCCTTTAAAGTGTGAGATAATGTGGCTCCTAGATGATTCCCTCTTTTATCTCATGTAAACCTGGTGTAAGAAGGCTCCAGAGTGTCATTCTTGAAAATGTTCCAAGCCTCTCAGGAACTTCATTTTGTCAAGGGTTTCCTTTAGGGCTTGGATTGATCCTCCTTATATAACATCTTTGCCATGAAACATCAACTTGAATCATGCATGGAGCCATTAGTTCTAAGTTGTATCAAGGTATTTCTAATTATCTACTCAAAGAATAAATCACTCTTAAATGTAGGTTAGAATAAGTGTATGAAAAAGAAGATATCTTCTAGCAAAAAAAATCGTGTGGGACCTAGATGGTTACTAGGGATCACACTAATCATTTTTTCACCTATAAATTCTTTACAAATATCATAAAAATAAAATATTCAATCAACCATCTAAACTTGAGGACATCCACAATGAAGTAGGTAGCTTCCTTCAAAATAAGCTCTCCTTAGCATCCAATAATGTGAGAGATTAACACTCTCTTATATATAACATCCCTCATCTAATCTCCAATCTCAATTGTGGAAGCTAAAGTAGCCATAGTGAAGATAAAAGAGTGATAAATATCCAAGCCAATAAAAAGTTCTTTTTAAAGTTTCTTTCATGTTTTGGGAGATCATTGAGAAGGATATGGTGCAGGGTTGTAACACTGTGATAAAATAAAATTTAATGTTAATAAAATGAAACTACACACTATTAGATCTTATTCCAAAATGAAATTCCATGCCAATCTTTTGGATATTCATAGACAATCTCCTTCAATAATACCATCTACAAGTTTTTTACAAAAATAGTGATAGATCAGTTGAAAATTATTCTACTTCTCATAATTTCTTTTAAGTAAAGTGGTTTCCTTGAAGGTACGAAAATTCTAAATGGGGTAGTAATGGCCCATGAAATCCTTCATTTGACCAAGTAATGAAAGGAATGTGAAATTATTATTAAGCTAGACATTAGGAAGGATTTAGTAAGGTAGATTAAAGATTCCTGTTTAGTATTCTAATAAGATATGACTTCATTGATGCTTGTTGTTCTTAGGTCAAAATGTGCATTCTATCCCCTTACTTCTTTTTCCTCATCAATGTAAGCTTTTTCAGTTCTTTAAATTCTTCAGGATACATAAAAGAGACCATATATCCCCCATCCATGTTCATGATTATGGTTGAAACCTTAGGAATATCATATCTTTACTTTATGTCAAAATGCCTCATCTCTGGTCTTAAAATTTAATCCTCATTTGATGCCTAAAATCACAACCAATTCATTAATGTTACCATGTCATGTCCTCTTTTATAAATATTTTTAATTAATGAAATAATTTAATAACAATAATTTAAGTCATCATCAAGTTACTTTATTTTATATCATGGAAAAATGACATTATTATTATTATAAAGGGGGAGGGGGAAATTAATATTCATAGCAGGACTAAAAGTAATATTTACATAAAAGTATTTTAAATGCTTTTAGGGTTAGGGGAACTTGAAAAATGGAAATTATAAAATAAGAGTTGGGCTAAAAAGGATTCATTATTCATCATTTATCTTTGAATCCAAAACCTTATTCCATGTTGGAGCTTTTGTGTTCAACTTTTCATCTAAGGATGAGAATAATCCTATTTTGTAGGTTTAGAGGACGAAAATCCTCTTATCCATCAAGGTGATTTCATATAGGTATCATAATTATGATAATAGATCAATTTTAATTTTAGCTTTCAGTTGGTTAGAGGTTATTATCAATTTCCAAAACTTTGTGAAGGATTATCATAGACATATATCAGGGTTTATTATTGTTTAAGGGTTGTCTCACCTTAGAGACATTGTCATATAATTGAGGGACATAAATCATTGTCCTTAAGATAGTTTCATAAGTATTTATGAGGGTTTTATAGGTTTTATGGAAATCACCAACTTGGGAGACTGATGCCCTACCTTATTAGCCATCATTCGCCTACAATAGCTACTTTATTGTACTCTATTGTTATAAATCAATTTTTTTGTTGTAATATAGTTATAAAGGTTTTCTATTATCATTAATTATTGATTTAACATCATTAATTTTGGTTGTGATATATTTATTATTCAATAAATAGTTTCATCAATATTATATGTGTATTTAGGCAATTACAATAAGAACTATAGTTTAGTATTTAATATCATTATTGATTATTGATGTTTTAATATTTAATTAATGCTTTAGTTTTGGGAAAAATACAAAAAAATAAGAATTCATAAAATTACCCAAAAGGGACATTTCATACCATTCTTTAAAACAAGACAAATTTGGAAAAGTTTAAAACTTTTACTGACCTCCATATTTTTTCAATATTTTTTCCAATGTATCAATGTAGGAAAGTATAATATTCTTTTTAAATGTTATTTTTGGAAACCAATACAATCTAAAAAAAATAAATTAGTTTAAGAGTCATAAGTTACCCAACAAGAACTTAGGTATCCATCTTTTTGCTACTAGAGGCACTAAGCTCTTCTTATAGGATCTCCTTAATCACTTCCAAGGCCAACATGAGAGTTGGGAAGTGGTATTTTTTAACCTTTTTGTGAGAATTCAATTTCTCAAATCTTCCTTTCAAGCATACCCAATCTACCTCTTCTTAGCCCTCTAGGATTTACAATTGGTTCTTCAATAGATGAACATCATTATGAGAACCTTCTTTTGGAAAGGCACTAAAAAGGTAAAAAATACCCACTTTTGAAGTGGAAAAATGTTTATATCTTTGTTTGTGTGAGATAAGTAGGTATATATAATCTTGAATTGATGAAACATAGGGGCTAAAGTTGTTCGGCATATGTTCTTTGAATCCTCATAACCTTGAAGCCTAATACTTAGAGCAAAGCATCAGTACAACAAAAATTAAACTTGATCTATTGAATATCACCAGTGTTTTAATTTCTCATTTCCCTTCCAAAATATAGCATTTAATTCCCACAGCTATCTATTTTTGAATAGGCAACACAAGTGCCCCCAAAATTTAGAACCAAAATGTAGCTTCTCTCCACTACTAAAGGAGAGATCTATCAAGGTGTTATCATACATTAAAATGCCTCAAAAATTCTACAGTTTGTTACCCCCTCTCCTAAAAATGGTGCCCTACATCATTACACCTTTTTTTATCTAATATAAAAAAATCTCTTTATTAGGAAAAAACATAAATTATGTGAAAATTATAACATTATTTTTGGTAAAGAGAATGGATAGCATTTGCCTACCTTATCTATGAAATTAAATTTGGATCGCAAGTCTATAGTTTGGAAGCTATAAATCAAATTTCATTTTCAAATTGACATAGAAAAGTGTTATGATTAGAATAAAGTTTTGGTAAGTGAAGCAGAAATTAAGCCAAAAGTAGAGATAAAAAGTCATTGTTAACAAATAGGTACATAAATTACAAAACATAAATGGAAAATAATATTAAGTTTTTAGAATTTACATAGAATATTTACATCCATAAAAAATAAATTTATCTTAAACATTTGCACTAAAGCAAAGTTACTAACCCAATGGATATGAACAAGTGTAGAAGAGTAAAAGATGCTTTGGAATCCATCTTAGACAAGATTTATTTATTCATAAGTTACCATAAAACTCATAAAAGTAATAGTATATTTGGTAAATGGATTGAGAGGCCACTAAAGATAATTTAAGAAGATGGAAATGAGAGAAGATGTAGTAAGAAAATGTCATGAACTTCTAGGCAGACACCATCAAAAGGATCATAATATGAAAAATCCAACCCAAAAAAATAACAAAGTAGGCATTATAAAGAATAGTTAAACCTTATTTATGCAATAGGAACCAAATATATTTCATCCAAAGTAACAAAAAAATAATACATATGCTTCATAAAGCTAACTAATTTTAGTGTTTCAAAAACACGATCTTCTATGGTGAGAAGAGGTTGTAATTAAAACATGTATATAAATACTAATCTAATCAATTAAATGTAATAGATTTTGCTAAGTGAGTAATAAATAAATGTCTAATATATATGATGATATAAAACACCTATCTCTCCATTTAAATTAAATTCAATGAAGATGAGTTGTACATTAGATTCATAATGATAAAGTAAGTAATATCATTAAATTGTTCCCATTTCTACATCTCATTCTCATAACATGGTCACCTTCAACTACATGTGTTTGATTCTACAAATAACCTCAATGTAATCTAATTGTGTGAAGAGAGGGGTGAATATGTGGAAAATTTTGAGCCCTTATCTGCAATGCTTTCATATATTTGCTCTAGACATAGGCTTCTATGAATAAATGATCTTACAATAATCATAGTGAACCTAGAAATTTTTTTCTCTTAAATTGATCAAATATCCTTCTTTATCATCAAACCCACTACCATTTCCCCTCAATATACAATACTTTTATTTGTTTGTTCCAAACTCAGACTTCTCTAGAAATATGCTCCTAGAATAAATCATATAGAACCTGGTAATTATTTTCTCCTACACTGATAAAATATCCCTCTATCATTAAACCCACTAACATTTCCCCCTAGTATATATCTAGTGAAAAAGAGGATTCGGTATGTGCACTAACATACTTCATAAATAAGCATTCATCATTCAACATGACAACCTAAAGAATTTTTTTTGTTTTCTTTGTCACTCCAAACAACTTTAACACCTCAAACACTCTATGTCTATGAATTATCTTGCCTTATAAATTGAATAAAAAAAAATGTGGGTTTCACAATCTCACTCAATGGAAGCCCCACAAAATTTACAAAAAACTCCATATTTCTCTTCATTTTTTCCCTTGAAAGCTTGTGAATATTAGGCTTCTGCTTGCATAACAACAAAACTTATTTTTCTAAAAACCCTAAACACAAAGTATACCATGAGTTTTATTCCAAATAATCATTACTTATTCTAATATTCAAGTGTAAAGAAGTCACAAACATGGACAATCTCTTCCTATGGTCAAAATCCTTTACCTGATTAAATAGGTTGATAGCATATTCCTTTGGAATTGTGATTAACTCAAGCACTGTGACTAGCACTAATGATAATTTGTTGCCCTCAAAATTGCATTTATGCAGAAATGAAATTAGACTTTTAATCCTAGCCTCTAGACTAAGGTTGAAAATACTTGGATTCAAGGAAATTAATTTGGCCATATCTTTTACCTTCAAGAGAGATTTAAGGAATTCAAGCTTCGTCATTGTATTATTTATGGATTTAATTCACATAATTTAGGGTTGCAAATGATGACATTTCAAATCTAGAGAGGGATCAAAGAATTTTTAGTTGATGTTGAATGAACTTTAGGGAAATGTTTGAGAGCCTTAGTTTTTCTTTTCTCTATAAAGTTGTATTTAGTAATGAGTAATGAGTAATTATGTGATAATGTTTTAATCTTTTAGGACTTAGTGAATGTAAATTTTATAATGTTAAAGAGTTGAGTATATTAAATCAAGTTAGAAATATACAATAAATATAATCATTGATTTGTTATAGAATTGACTAAATTTGACCTTTTTAAAAATATCAATAAATAATGCAAATAAGAACATAGTTGAAAAATGACTGAGAAAGATGACTTGTAGGCTAAAAAATAAGTCAAAGACTAGTCTAAGTGTTTTAAATAGGATCTAGGTGTCAAAATCCCTCTTGTATAGTAGTGTCCTAATTGGAAAATAGCACCATGTAGTGATGGTGTCCCTATTTTGGTAGTAATGTCCTTTGTATAAGACAATTTTGAACTTCTAGTGCACTTATCTCTAGATATGTAAGGCATGTTCTTGTTTAAATGATTTTTGAAACCCTATAGATGGTTTATTTTGACTAATTTTATGAGCAAACCATAATCCTTTATGTTTTTATGAAATTCAATTGATACAAGCATAAAAATTTGTTTATTAGTGGGGTAGGTTGGACATCCTCAACACCCCATTATGATGAGAGTTGCTTACATACCAATACTCTAGTGCAAGTGTAAGTGAAGCTAGTATGATGGTTGACTTAAGAGCTTTGAATTTGCTTGAGATTGGAAATCTAAGTAATTTAAACTTAAGAATGTTGTAGATGGTATTATGCATAAGTAGGGAAGAAAAGGGATTGATAACCTTAATTTTACACAACTTCTTCTAAGTTTGTATATGTAATTCACATCTAATTTTTATCTAGTAGATAAAGGACTAAAATTCATGTAAAGACATTATTTTGGTGCTTATGTGGGTACTAGAATAGGTATAGGCCAACTATAGGAGGTCTAAGATTTGAAAATATATCCATTTGTGAAAAAAATAGGGAAAAGACAATAACATCAATATTGGAGACTAGTGTCATGTAGTGTTACTATCCCTATTATGATGCTAGTGTCCAAGTGATAGAACCCTTGGCACAAAGTGCTAGGATGTAATAATGAGGGTGTGGGACTAGTTTAGGGATGATTGCAGATGTTGTGGCCTATACAAAGAATAGATAAGTGTGAAAATAATCCCTAGAATATGTTTGAGGCTAAGATAGGGATATGTGGTATCAAGTAGAACTTTTATCCCTCAAATGTTATTTTTAGGTGTTTACATTTACCCCCTTTTTATTATATAAATGTAACAAAGTGAAATGACTTGGATAAATAAAAAAATAAGTTTACTTGGACTTGATTATGAAGTGAAGCCCATGAGTCTAAATCTAAGTATGTGAAGTATGCTCCCTTATGTGTCCTACAATCAAAACATCCATAGATTAGTCCTTACTTAAGAGATATAAAAAGTAAAGACAAAACTGAGTAAAGAAGTAAAACTAAATAAAATTGAGTAAATGGATAAAAGAGAGGAAGGAATGAATACACCTCATTGGGTATGTGAACCAATGTATAAACTTGGTGATAACCTATGTGTGTATATGTATATAGTATCAATCAGTGAATAACTTAGACTGAGCTAATGGCTTACTCAATTCTCATGTCTCAATGGCTCAATAACTTAATTCAATTTTGACTCCATAATTTTTCACCCCTTCTTAGAGGATCATGCCATGTGAATAAATTGGATTGGACTAATGGTGTGTCTAACCCTCTCATCTAGGTGGTTCAAGAACTCAAGTAGACTCTGACTCCATCATTTCTTACCCACATGTAGTAGATGTATTTAAAATTGCAACTACTTAATGTAACTAGAAATGTCTAACTGGAGATGTCAACTTAGCGATCACTTGGGTATATTAGATGGCTCTAAGCCACTTAGGAATACTAGCCACTATAGATGGAATAATTTTTGAAACTAGTGTGCAACCTATAATATGAATTATAATGTATACAATGTAGACAATGATATAGAGTTTATCATTCCATCTAATCAACTGGTGTGTAAGTGAACATACAAAAATAATGTATCACACATATGCCCCCAAATCTTTTATTTAAGAATATGGATTATAGATTGAGTAATAATAATATATATCTAAGTATCTAAATTATAAATTATATTTATCATACTACACATGATGCCCCTAATCTAAGCAAACTAGTTTGAATCTGAGCTAAACTAGTATGAATCTGAGCTAAATTAAGCAAAACTAGTATATCTATAATTAAACATGTACAAACCTAGACTATACCTATTGTACTTTTCTAGAAAATATAGATTTTTATGAAACTAAGGCTATTGAATAGTAGTGTCATATCTTGGACATAGCAATGTGTGGTGTTAGTGTCCTAATTTGGATGCTAATATTTATTTGTTTTGATTTTTGTGCAATTGTATTAATATATATGTGATTAATTTTCTTTATGTTTACCTGAGTCTAATTTATGTATTTTAATCCTATACTATGACTACATTTTGGTAGCTTTATATTTGTGACAAACCCCTATGAATACCCCCTCTTTTTAGGGGATTTATTTACCCTATGCAAGAATTGTCCTCAAAATAAAAATATCTATAAATGTGCATTAGTCAGATCAAATATGATATTTATGTAATAATATAATATAATGTGTATAAATAACATCAAAATGTAAGATAATATGCACATAAGTTTGTAATGTGTGATGTATGTTATGTCTAGCATTCACAAGGCTATCAAGATAGATATAAAAGTGTTGCAACAATAAATATGAGTAGTAACTGAGTAGCTACCTAAGGAGATGGGGCATGATATCCATCATGGCACCAAAGTAGGAAGGGGAGATGCATGATGTCCCTTATGGCATCTAAAACTAGAGTGTAACAAGCAAGAGACAATTCTCATGGCCATGATGCATATAAGAAAGCATACATACAACACATATGAGGAACACATAGTATGTCAAGGGGCCATAATACAAGGGACATGGTCACATGTCACTAAATCTAAGAAACCAAAACATAAAAAGACATGTTCAAATATCCACATATGTAAACAATAGGCAATTTGGCTTAGAGCCACATAAAAGGACACATTCAAATGTTTTCATACACAATTAGGAAGGCACACACAAGGACATGGGCACATGTCCAAAGCATACATACTATGAAAAAAAGTGGAATAAAGATAAAGAGAAATGGCATATTCAAATCTTGTCAAATAGAAGAAGCACAGAGATACAATCAAGTCTAAACTAGGAAAACTATAAATGAAAGTATACATGAACATATAATACAAATTTGTGTAAGATCCAATAGGTACATATATTGAGTCTAAAGTATTAATATACAAAAAAAAATATGAATAAGTATAGCATGGTCAATATCAAGATATAACAATGTTGAAGCTGTGATGTAGAGTTTAGAAATATGTAAATTGATAATCAAAACTATGCATAGGGTGCTCCCAAATGGGAAAATGTGTCAAATGAAAAACTCATGTATTTATGCATATGCCCTTAATGGGTAGATAATATCAAGTCTAGATCAGTGTAGTGGACTTGAGTCTTGTATTAATCTAAAATCACTTGATTAGAACAAGTGAAGTATATATGTATGATAAAACTAATTTTAATGAAATTCCTTCAACAATAAAGGAGAATAAAATCAATAGATCACAATATGAATAAAATAGAGTAGAATATATAAATAAAAAACAATCCAATTCAAGGGAGTAACCTCCATAAACTTCAATAAGAGAAGAATTCATAATATGAAGATAAAAAATTACCCACTACCTCCTATATATAGTCTACCTAGGCCATGGTTACTCCATAGGCTAACCTACTAACCAAATGAAAGCATAGATAAATGTGATGTAACATCAAAGAGGGATAAGTAAGCCAAATGTCAACTATTCCTATACTAATACATGCAATAGGTTAGGGACATAGCATTCCCTTCCCCTTCAAACCATGTTGTCCTCAATGTTGAATAACTCTGGATGTTGTTATAGAAAATATTCACCCTCCTAAGTTACACTACTTAGGTTATTCCACTTGATCAAATATTCCTTAATATCTCTAGTTCTCAACCTCATAGTATGTGTTTGTAGGATCTTATCTAGTTTTAAAATAACTCTTTCTTCTTCATCTAGTTCTAGTAGATCTATATGGGTTCAAACTTTCTGTCCAATGACCTTATTTAATCAAGAAACATGAAATACTAGGTGTATGCGAGATGAATGAGGAAAATATAGCTTTTAAGCCACACTTTCAATTTTTTGTAGAACTTAATAAGATCCATAATAATTAGGAACAAGTTTGTTGTCATTTTTTGTTTCTTCAAGGACATTTGCTTGTAAGTATATAAATGTACAAAGACCTAGTTACCAACATCAAATTATTGTTCACTATAGTGTTGATCTACTTACTGCTTCATCCAGTTTTGTGCTAATGCCATATTCTCTCGCAAACTAGCCAAAACCTCTTATTGATGTTGAATGTGCTCCTCCACATCTCTAACCTTGGTTTTCACCCTTAAAGAAGAAGTGATGGAAGGTATATGGTAACCATATAGTGCTAGAAATGAAAATATTTTAGAAGAGGTATTGAAAGATGTGTTATACCACCGTTTTTCAAGTGGTATCCATTTAACCCAAAATTCTTGTTTATCTTATACAAAAAAAAGGAGATACACCTCTAAACATATTGACCACTTTTGTTTACCCATTAGATTGGGGGTGGTAAGATGAGATTTGAGCTAGCTAAGTACCCAAATAGGAAAATAGTTCAGTCTAAAAATTACTAGTGAAAATAGGATCACGATCACTTACAATTATTTTTTGGGTTCCATGTACTTTTAAAATGGCCTCCAAAAAAAAGTCACTACTATACTTGCTTTAAATAGGTGTGCAAGGGAACAAAAATGGGAATATTTTATAATCATATCAATAATTACCAATTTAACACTCTTACCTTTAGAAAATGGTAACCCTATGATGAAATCCATGGAAACCTCCTCCCACATTTGAATAGAAATTTCTAAAGGTTGTAACATACTTGGGGTCTTAACTATCTCACCTTTATTTTATTGGCATATCAAGCATTCTAAAATAATTTTTTTACATATCCCTTGAATCCTTCCTAAAAGATTTCTCTCTTGATTCTTTGATAAATTTTCAAGAACCCAGAGTGTCCCCCGATTAGAGATGCATGCAACTCTACAAGAATGTTATGCTTTGTTAGGTTATGGAGCTAAAAGCTTCAACTATTGCAGACATGGAGAGGTTGCTAAAGTTTCAGAGACACCGGTGTCAATAGTATGACCGACATTAGTCATGATGAATGCAGAAGGCAACCAGCATCGGTAGGGAGTCGACTGACATCGGTCAGTACTAGACAGACAGGGATTGACATCGGTCACCTGTGGTGGTTCCAGAACTATTGTTGACAAATATTCAGTTAAGTGAAGTGAGTGTTTGCATGTTAAAGGGCTAATTATAGTCTCGAGCTGTGTGTCTAATTATTGTAATTAGAGGTCTATTATTGTATGCATGGGATCCTATTTAAAAACCCATGAGGCATGTATTGTAATTAGGAAGGCAAGTAAAAGCATTGAAGCAAGGAAGCAAGGTAAGGGAGAACTACAAGGTGTAAGGTCAAGGAGATCAGCTGAAGCATTCAAGGAGGGGATAACAACTCAGGTTGTTGAGTTGGTTGTGGTTGAGCAAGAGAGAGAGGGAAGAAGGTCTTGAGGTGTGGCAAGCCTTTGAGGTGGAAGAAGAAGTGGCATCTTCTTTATTGTATTTTCTTCTAAGAGTATTTAATACAAGATTGTGTATTGTCTCTCAAATTCTTTGTTGTTTCAAGTTTCTAGTTACTTAATCATTCTGGTATAATTCTGTGTTTAATTGCTTATAAGAAAAGTAATCAATTGTGCTTCCTTGGAGGGGTTCCTAATAGTTGGTATCAGAGCTACAGTTGCAGGGAGTAGGTTATTGTTTGATTATAGGTCATTCACAGAGGTTTCTAATTGAGTGGGAGTTTAGCAATGGTAGAAGAAAGTAAGCTACGAATGGAGAAGTTTAACGACAAGAATTATCAACATTGGAGGATGCAGATAGAAGATTATCTGTATCAGAAGAATTTATACTTACCATTGGGTGGGGTTGCATGCAAGCCCACAGATATGAAGGATGAAGAATGGAATGTTCTTGATCAGAAGGCTCTGGGATCTATAAGGTTGAGCCTTGCATCATCTGTGATTTCCAACTTATCACAGTGCAAGATAATGAAAGAGTTGATAAAATCTTTGGCAAATTTATATGAAAAGCCCTCGGCTTCAAATAAGGTATTTCTTATGAAGCAATTATTTACTTTGCAAATGTAGGAAGGTGGATTGGTACATACTCATCTTAGTGATTTCCATGGTTTGGTAAACCAGTTAGCTTCAGTCAATATTGTTTTTGATGATGAAGTAAAGGCTCTCTTAATTTTACGCTCTTTACCTGAAAGTTGGGATAGTTTGGTTATGGCAATAAGTAATTCTGCATTTGCTTCTAAAATCTTAAAAGTTGATGATGTTGTGAGTGTAATCTTGAATGAAGAAATATGCAGGAAAAGCATAGGTGAATCATCAGGGAATGCTCTAAGTGCAAAAAGTAGGGGAAGGGAAAGAGAAAAGGTCGAGCAAGGGAAATCAAGGTCAAACGTGGGAAGGAGATCCAAATCTAGAGGTGTCACCTGCTGGTTTTATGAAAAGAGAGGACACATAAAGAAAGAGAGTTGGTTGAGGGATAAAGAAAATCAACATGAAGGTAATGAAGAAGCAAAGGATGGAGGTATTGTGGCACAGGATGCTCTCATACTTTCTTTGGATAGTTAGATAGAATCATGGGTTTTAGATTCTGGTTCTTCTTTTCATGCATCCCCAAACAAAGATTTGTTCCATGAGTATGTCCAGGGAGACTTTGGAGTGCTTTATTTAGGGGATGGTATGCCTTGTCAAATAGTTGGCAAAGGGAAAGTGCAACTGAAATTACAGATGGACAACACATGGGTGTTGAAGGAGGTTATGCATGTCCCAATTCTAAAGTAGAGTTTAGTTTCTATAGGAAGGTTGGGTGATGAGGGATGCATAGTAACCCTCACAGTGGATTCTTGGAAGGTTACCAAGGGTGCACTTGTTTTAGCAAGAGGTAAGAAAGTAGGTACTCTTTATCTATCTACTTGTATTACTGATTCTACTTCTAGTTTATCTACTTCAGCTGTAGATTCAAAGATGTGGCTTAATAGGCTTGGTCACATGAATAAGAAGGGAATGGACATTCTTGATTCAAAAGATATGAGTTCATATTTGGAAGGCATAGATCAAGTTCATTGCAGGAAAAGGAAATTTGATGCTTTTGACAAGAACAAGGAAGCCTTGGTGTTTATGGAGGAGATGATGGGCAAAGATGAGTCATAGGGGCTGAATAATTCTGAGTAGGGTAGTATGGATAGGTTTTTGATCCAAGATGAGCTTGTGGATAAATGATTCATCACTTATAGGAATATATAGACACCGACGTCGGTCACTTGGAACCGATGTAGGTCAGGCAGATACCGACATCGGTCATGTGCAGACCAGCAGGGTCGATAGAGTCTAACAAAGAAGTCTAATGTCGATCAGGTAAGAACCAATATCAGTAGAAGGGACACTAGTGTCAGCCAGGGAAATGACATTGGTAGTCAGGGTCAGTACAAGGAATTGACATTGGTCAAATGCAGACTAGGAGATGGCTGAGATCGGTCACTAGAACAGATGTTGGGCAGACAACAAGCTGTCAAGGAGTCTCAAATGCCCATATGGACATCAAAAAGGGTATGTGAACCTCATATTCATTGTTCAGCTTCTTTATTTTATTTGTTGCTTACTGATGGTCATGAACCAGAAAGATATGAAGAGGCAATGCAGGTAGAATCCAAAAATAGTGGGAGCTTGGCATGGATGAGGAGTGTGAGTCCTTGGAGAAGAACCAAATAGGTATTTGTTGGTGGAGTTATCAGCTGGAAGAGATCACTAGATGAGGGATGGATTCCCAAGTTAGAGAAGAGAGTGGATGGACATGTGAGATAGAAGGCTAGGGTATATGGTCTTGAGTAGGCTGCAGGACAATGGAGGTTTGACCATTGTATTTTTCTTTACCAGATTGGATAATATTAGCTACATTATCCTGTTACTATATTCTGTTGCTTATTGCAAGGTTACATATATAGGGAGTTTCTGAGCTAAGGGTAAAGTTAGTTCAGAGGTATGTCATGAAGAATTTGGAAGCAGCAAAATTCTTTTGGCATAAGAGACATGGAAGATCACAAGTTGATTTTGTCTCCAGTGGGAGTTGTCAGAAAGTTTAGATGTGGCAGGGGACTTGGATGATAGGGATAACATCATAGGGTTTATGGTGGTTGGTCTTCAAGAGTGATCTTGAAGAGGGATACAGAGCCAAGGGAACAAACTAGATGGTGTACAGGTACAGGTACAGTTGTAGCTATTTATCTCCAAGTGGGAGATTATTAGGTTATGGAGCTAAAAGCTTCAACTGTTGCAGACATGGAGAGGTTGCTAAAGTTCCAAAGACAATAGCATCGGTAGTATGACCGATATCAATCATGATGAATGTAGAAGGCAACTGATGTCAGCAAAGAGTCGGCTGACGTCAGTCACCTGTGGCGGTTCCAAAACTGCTGTTGACGAACAGTCAGTTAAGTGAAGCGAGTGTTTGCATGTTAAAGGGCTAATTATAGTCTCAAGCTACGTGTCTAATTATTGTAATTAGAGGTCTATTTTTGTATGCATGGGATCATATTTGAAGACCCATGAGGCATGTATTGTAATTAGGAAGGCAAGTAAAAGCATTGAAGCAAGGAAGCAAGGTCAAGGAGATCTACAAGGTGTAAGGTCAAGGAGATTAGCTGAAGCATTCAAGGAGGGGATAACAACTCAGGTTGTGGAGTTGGTTGTGGTTGAGCAAGAGAGAGAGGGAAGAAGGTCTTGAGGTGTGGCAAGCCTTTGAGGTGGAAGAAGAAGTGGCATCTACTTTATTGTATTTTCTACTAAGAGTATTTAATACAAGATTGTGTATTGTCTCTCAAATTCTTTGCTATTTCAAGTTTCTAGTTACTTAATCATTTTGGTATAATTTCGTGTTTAATTGCTTATAAGAAAAGTAATCAATTATGCTTCCTTGGAGGGGTTCCTAACAATTGGTATCAGAGCTACAGTTGTAAGGAGCGGGTTATTGTTTGATTATAGGTCATTTACAGGGATTTCTAATAGAGTGGGAGTTCAGCAATGGTAGAAGAAAGTAAGCTATGAATGGAGAAGTTTAACGGCAAGAATTATCAACATTAGAGGATGTAGATAGAATATTATCTGTATCAAAAGGATTTGTACTTACCATTGGGTGGGGTTGCATGCAAGCCCATAGATATGAAGGATGAAGAATGGAATGTTCTGGATCGGAATGCTCTGGGATTCATAAGGTTGAGCCTTGCATCATCTGTGATTTCTAACTTATCACAGTGCAAGACAATGGAAGAATTGATAAAATCTTTGGCAAATTTATATGAAAAGCCCTCGGCTTCAAATAAGATATTTCTTATGAAGCAGTTATTTACTTTGCAAATGCAGGAAGGTGGATCGGTACATACTCATCTTAGTGATTTCCATGGTTTGGTAAACCAGTTAGCTTCAGTCAATATTGTTTTTGATGATGAAGTAAAGGCTCTTTTAATTTTACGCTCTTTACCTGAAAGTTGGGATAGTTTGGTTATGGCAGTAAGTAATTATGTGTCTGCTTCTAAAATCTTAAAAGTTGATGATGTTGTGAGTGTAATCTTGAATGAAGAAATACGCAGGAAAAGCATAGGTGAATCATTAGGGAATGCTCTAAGTGCAAAAAGTAGGGGAAGGCAAAGAGAGAAGGTTGAGCAAGGGAAGTCAAGGTTGAAGGTGGGAAGGAGATCTGAATCCAGAGGTGTCACCTGCTGGTTTTGTGGAAAGAGAGGACCCACAAAGAAAGAGTGTTGGTTGAGGGATAAAGAAAATCAACATGAAGGTAATGAAGAAGCAAAAGATGCAGGTATTGTGGCACAAGATGCTCTCATACTTTCTTTAGATAGTCAGATAGAATCATGGGTTTTAGATTTTGATTCTTCTTTTCATGCATCCCCAAATAGAGATTTGTTCCATGCGTATGTCTAGGGAGACTTTGGAGTGCTTTATTTAGGGGATGGTAGGCCTTGTCAAATAGTTGGCAAAGGGAAAGTGCAACTAAAATTGCAGATGGACAACACATGGGTGTTGAAGGAGGTTATGCATGTCCCAGTTCTAAAGTAGAGTTTGGTTTCTGTAGGAAGGTTGGGTGATGAGGGATGCATAGTAACCCTTACAGTGGATTCTTGGAAGGTTACCAAGGGTGCACTTGTTTTAGAAAGAGGTAAGAAAGTAGGTACTCTTTATCTATCTACTTGTATTACTGATTCTACTTCTGGTTTATCTACTTCAGCTGTAGATTCGAAGATGTGGCTTAATAGGCTTGGTCACATGAATAAGAAGGGAATGGACGTTCTTGATTCAAATGGTATGAGTTTAGATTCAAAAGGCATAGATCAAGTTCATTGCAAGAAAAGGAAATTTGATGCTTTTGACAAGAACAGGGAAGCCTTGGTGTTTATGGAGGAGATGATGGACAGAGATCAGTCACAGGGGCTAAATAATTCTAAGTAGGGTAGTATGGATAGGGATTTGATCCAAGATGAGCTTGCAAATAAAGAATTCATCACTTATAGGAATACACATACACTAACATCGGTCACTTGGAATTGACATCGGTCAGGCAGATACCGACATCGATCATGTGTAAACCAGTAGGGTCGGTCGAGTTAGGCAGAGAAGTCTGACGTTGGTCAGGCAAGAACTAATGTCAACAGAGGGGACACCAGTGTGGGCCAGGGAAACAATGTTGGCAGTCAAGGTCAGTGCAGGGAACTGACATCGATCAGATGCAGACTGGGAGATGGCCGAGATCGGTCACTGGAATGGATGTTGGGCAGACAGCAAGCTATCAAGGAGTCTCAAATGCCCATATGGAGGTCAGAAAGGGTATGTGAACCTCATATTCATTGTTCACCTTCTTTATTTTATTTGTTACTTACTGATGGTCATGAACTAGGAAGATATGAAGAGGCAATGTAGGTAGAATCTAGAAATAGTGGGAGCTTCGCATGGATGAGGAGTGTGAGTCCTTAAAGAAGAACCAAACAGGTATTTGTTGGTGGAGTTGTTAGTTGGTAGAAAGCACTAGATGAGGGATGGATTCCCAAGTTAGAGAAGAGAGTGGATGGACACGTGAGATAGAAGGCTAGGGTATATGGTCTTAAGTAGGCTGCAGGATAATGGAGGTTTGACCATTATATTTTTCTTTACCAGGTTGGATAATATTAGCTACATTATCTTATTACTGTATTGTGTTGCTTGTTGCAGGGTTACATATACAGGGAGTTGCTGAGCTAAGGGTAAAGTTAGTTCAAAGGTATGTCATGAAGAATTTGGGAACAACAAAATTCTTTTGGCATAAGAGACATGGAAGATCATAGGTTGATTTTGTCTCTAGTGGGAGTTGTCAGAAAGTTCAGATGTGGCAGGGGACTTGGATGACAGGGATACCATCACAGGGTTTGTGGTGGTTAGTCTTCAAGAGTGATCTTGAAGAGGGATATAGAGCCAAGGGAACAAAATAGATGGTGTACAAGTGCAGGTATGGTTGCAGTTATTTATCTCCAAGTGGGAGATTGTTAGGTTGTGGAGATAAAAGCTTCAATTTTTGCAGACATGGAGAGGTTGCTAAAGTTCCAGAGACACCGGTGTCGATAGTATGACCGACATCGGTCATGATGAATGCAAAAGTCAACTGACATCAACAGGGAGTTGGCTGATGTCAGTCAACACCAGACAAACAAGGACCGACGTCGGTCGCTTGTGGTGGTTCCAGAACTACTATTGACGAACAGTCAGTTAAGTGAAGTGAGTGTTTGCATGTTAAAGGGCTAATTATAGTCTCGAGCTGTGTGTCTAATTATTATAATTAGAGGTCTATTTTTGTATGCATGGGATCCTATTTAAAGACCCATGAGGCATGTATTATATTTAGGAAGGCAAGTAAAAGCAATGAAGCAAGGTCAAGGAGATCTACAAGGTGTAAGGTCAAGGAGATCAGTTGAAGCATTCAAGGAGGGGATAACAACTCAGGTTGTTGAGTTGGTTGTGGTTGAGCAAGAGAGAGAGGGAAGAAGGTCTTGAGGTGTGGCAAGCCTTTGAGGTGGAAGAAGAAGTGGCATCTTCTTTATTGTATTTTCTTTTAAGAGTATTCAATACAAGATTGTGTATTGTCTCTCAAATTCTTTGTTGTTTCAAGTTTCTAGTCACTTAATCATTTTGGTATAATTCCATGTTTAATTGCTTATAATAAAATTAATCAATTGTGCTTCCTTGGAGGGGTTCCTAACAGTTGGTATCAGAGCTACGGTTGCAGGGAGCAGGTTATTATTTGATTATAGGTCATTCACAGGGGTTTCTAATTGAGTGGGAGTTTAGCAATGGTAGAAGAAAGTAAGCTACGAATGGAGAAGTTTAATGGAAAGAATTATCAACATTGGAAGATGCAGATAGAAGATTATCTGTATCAGAAGGATTTGTAATTACCGTTGGGTGGGGTTGCATGCAAGCCCATAGATATGAAGGATGAAGAATGGAATGTTCTTGATCAAAAGGCTCTGGGATCCATAAGGTTGAGCCTTGCATCATCTGTGATTTCCAACTTATCACAGTGCAAGACAATGGAAGAGTTGATAAAATCTTTGGCAAATTTATATGAAAATCCCTCGGCTTCAAATAAGGTATTTCTTATGAAGTAGTTATTTACTTTGCAAATGCAGGAAGGTGGATTGGTACATACTCATCTTAGTGATTTCCATGGTTTGGTAAACCAGTTAGCTTCAGTCAATATTGTTTTTGATGATGAAGTAAAGGCTCTCTTAATTTTATGCTCTTTACCTGAAAGTTGGGATAGTTTGGTTATGGCAGTAAGTAATTCTGTGTCTGCTTCTAAAATCTTAAAATTTGATGATGTTGTGAGTGTAATCTTGAATGAATAAATACGTAGGAAAAGCATAGGTGAATCATCAAGGAATGCTCTAAGTGCAAAAAGTAGGGGAAGGCAAAGAGAGAAGGTCAAGCAAGGGAAATCAAGGTCGAAGGTGGGAAGGAGATCTAAATTCAGAGGTGTCACCTGCTGGTTTTGTGGAAAGAGAGGACACACAAAGAAAGAGTGTTGGTTGAGGGATAAATAAAATCAACATGAAGGTAATGAAGAAGCAAAGGATGCAGGTATTGTGGCACATGATGCTCTCATAATTTATTTGGATAGTTAGATAGAATCATGGATTTTAGATTTTGGTTCTTCTTTTCATGCATCCCCAAACAGATATTTATTCCATGAGTATGTCCAGGGAGACTTTGGAGTGCTTTATTTAGGGGATGGTACGCTTTGTCAAATAGTTGGCAAAGGGAAAGTGTAGCTGAAATTGCAGATGGACAACACGTGGGTGTTGAAGGAGGTTATGCATGTCCCAGTTCTAAAGCAGAGTTTGGTTTCTATAGGAAGGTTGGGTGATGAGGGATGCACAGTAACCCTCACAGTGGATTCTTGGAAGGTTACCAAGGGTGCACTTGTTTTAGCAAGAGGTAAAAAAGTAGGTACTCTTTATCTATCTACTTGTATTACTGATTCTACTTTTGGTTTATCTACTTCAATTGTAGATTCAAAGATGTGGCTTAATAGGCTTGGTCACATGAATAAGAAGGGAATGGATTTTATTGATTCAAAAGGTATGAGTTCAGATTCGGAAGGCATAGCTCAAGTTCATTACAGGAAAAGGAAATTTGATGCTGTTAACAAGAACAGGGAAACCTTGGTGTTTATGGAGGAGATGATGGATAGAGATCAGTCACAGGGGCTGAATAATTCTGAGCAAGGTAGTATGGATAGGGGTTTGATCTAAGATTATTTCACGAATAAAGAATTCATCACTTAAAGGAATACATAGACACCGACGTCAATCACTTGGAACCAACGTCGGTCAGGCAGATATCGACATCGATCATGTGCAGACCAGTAGGGTCGATAGAGTCAGGTAGAGAAGTCTGATGTCAGTCAGGTAAGAACTGACATTGGTAGAGGGGACACTGGCATCATCCAGGGAAATGATATTGATAGTTAGGGTCAGTACAGGGAACTGACATCAGTCAGATGTAAACTGGGAGATGGCTGAGATCAGTCACTGGAACGGATGTTAGATAGATAACAAGCTGTCAAGGAGTCTTAAACACCCATATGGAGGTCAAAAAAGGTATGTGAACCTCATATTTGTTGTTCACCTTCTTTATTTTAATTGTTGCTTACTGATGGTCATGAATCAGGAAGATATGAAGAGGCAATGCAGGTAGAATCTAGAAACAGTGGGAGCTTGGCATGGATGAGGAGTGTGAGTCCTTGGAGAAGAACCAAATAGGTATTTGTTGGTGGAGTTGTCATCTGGAAGAAAGCACTGGATGAGGGATGGATTCCCAAGTTAGAGAAGAGATTGGATGGACACATGAGACAGAAGGCTAGGGTATATGGTCTTGAGTAGGCTGCAGGACAATGGAGGTTTGACCATTGTATTTTTCTTTACCAGGTTGGATAATATTAGCTACATTATCCTATTATTATATTGTGTTGCTTGTTTTAGGGTTAAATAGATAGGGAGTTGCTGAGCTAAGGGTAAAGTTAGTTCAGAGGTATGTCATGAATAATTTGGGAGCAGCAAAATTCTTTTGGCATAAGAGACATGGAAGATCACAGGTTGATTTTGTCTCCAGTGGGAGTTGTCAAAAAGTTTAGATGTGGCAGGGGACTTGGATGACAGGGATAGCATCACAGGGTTTATGGTGGTTGGTCTTCAAGAGTGATCTTGAAGAGGGATACAGAGCCAAGGGAACAAACTAGACAGTGTATAGGTACAGGTATAGTTGCAGCTGTTTATCTCCAAGTGGGAGATTGTTAGGTTGTAGAGCTAAAAGCTTCAACTGTTGCAGACATGGAGAGGTTGTTGAAGTTCTAGATACATCAATGTTGATAGTATGACTGATGTCAGTCATGATGAATGCAGAAGGCAACTGGTGTCGGCAGGGAGTCGGCCGACGTCGGTCAGCACTAGACAGATAGGGACCGATGTTGGTCGCCTGTGGCAGTTCCAAAACTATTGTTGATGAACAGTCAGTTAAGTGAAGCAAGTGTTTACATGTTAAAGGGATAATTATAGTTTCGAGCTACATGTCTAATTATTATAATTAGAGGTCTATTTTTGTATGCATGGGATCCTATTTAAAGACCCATGAGGCATGTATTGTAATTAGGAAGGCAAGTAAAAGCATTGAAGCAAGGAAGCAAGGTTAAGGAGATCTACAAGGTGTAAGGTCAAGGAGATCAACTAAAGCATTCAAGGAGGGGATAACAACTCAGGTTGTTGATTTGGTTGTGGTTGAGCAAGAGAGAGAGGGAAGAAGGTCTTGAGGTGTGGCAAGCCTTTGAGGTGGAAGAAGTGGCATCTTCTTTATTGTATTTTCTTCTAAGAGTATTTAATACAAGATTTTGTATTGTCTCTCCAATTCTTTGTTATTTTAAGTTTCTAGTTACTTAATCATTCTGGTATAATTCCGTGTTTAATTGCTTATAAGAAAAGTAATCAAATGTGGTTCCTTAGAGGGGTTCCTAATATGCTTCAACTCTACATATTTGCACAAGTATAACCTATCCTTATACCGTAGGGAATTACCTTTCCAATAAAATTTTTCATAGGTTTTATAACCTTGCTAGATATTCTAAATCATAACCTATATATCCTTTTCCTTCCCCCACTCTAACGTAGCTTCATCTACCCAATCTGACTACAACATGGACATTGCACAAAGTAATGCTTCTATAGATGTATCCTGTTTGGATAGTGCATCTAATATTAAATTATATTTAACCTTATTGTATATGATTTAAAAATAATAACCCAACATTTTTGTTTCCCACTTTTTTTATTCCTTAGATGATAATATTTTTTCCAAAAATTATTTGAGACTATCATGATCTATTTTCACCTTAAAATGTCTACCCATCAAATAGGGGGCCTTCATTATATTATTGCATGAAGAATAGACATAATTTATTTCTCATAAATAAGTTTTTGGGGATTATTAACTTCTAATTGATGACTCTCAAATGTAAACTTTCTTCCTTTTTGCATTAGTACTACTCCTAACCTTGATCTAGAAGCATCACATTCAATAATGAATTTCTTTGAGAAGTTTGGAGTAGCCAAAACTAGGGTGGTATACATAGTTGATTTTAGTTTCTCAATTACTTTAGTAGATGCATCATTCCAATGGAATGAATATTTATTTATAAATGTAGTGAGTGGATATGCTATGTTTCCATAACCTTTCATGAATCTTTGGTAGTAACATGTTAGTCCTAGGAACCCTCAAAGGTTTTTGAGAGTTTTGGGCATTGGCGAATTCACCATAGCTTTGATCTTATGAGGATCAAATTTGAAACCTTCATGGGATACAATATCACCCAACTAATCTACCTCCTTTAATCCAAAATCACATTTGGATGGATTGACATAAAGATGATGTTGTTCTAAAAGTATCATCTATTTCACATGTTGCAAGTGTTCTTCTCATTGTTTATTGTAAATCAATATGTCATCAAAGAAAACCAACACAAAATTTCTTAAAAATGCCTAAAAATAGTGTTCATCAAGCCCTAAAAAGTATATGGTGAATTTTTAAGACCAAAGGGCATTACCAGAAACTCATAATGGTCCTCATGAGTTATAAAAGTAGTTTTATGAACATATTCATCTCAGATTCAAATTTGATGGTACCTCAAATGAAGATCTAATTTTGTGATTTATAAAAAACATGAAACTCATAACTTAAATAATCAATTAATATAATAGGAAACTTAACTTTGATATTATACTTATTGAGTTCCCTATAATGTTGGCAAATCCTCCATGTGTCATCTTTATTACACACCCTGATCACTGGAGATGAATATACACTCTTATTATGCCTGGTGATCCCTACCTCCAGTATCTCATAGAACATTTTTTGAATTTTACTCTTTTGTGTATATGGGTATCTATATGGTCTAATATTTAGAGGTTGACTCCCTAAAAATGGTTACATAGCATGATCATTTTCTCTTTCTAGTGGTATCCCTTTTGGCATGACCTCAAAAATAAATGGGTGGTCATCAAGAATCATTTGCATATTAGGATATGAAGATGCCTTTATGGGTTGAAATTATATGGAGCATAATCATGATATAAATATTTATGCCCCCTTTTTTAGCATTTTTTTCATCTGATGTGAACTAACCAATTATGGATATTTTACTCATAATCCCCATAGTTCAATTTGTATACCTTCAGAATGAAAGTCCATGAATAGTTCTTAGAAGTTCATCTCAATTATACCCAAGGTTGTGATCCATTAGATTCACAAAAAATGTCTAAACCACCCATGATAATATAAAACATAGGATAATCTAGATTATACCCACCCATAACAAACTTAATACTGTGGTATTTCACTAAATAATTGACTATGGCACCATCTGTAATCATGACCTAGATTTTTAGTGTTGGGTAAATGAAATAATTCAATTGAGTTGCCAACTTATGGTTGCTGAAATTATGTGTGTTCCCTGAGTCAATCAACACTATCACATTCTATTTCTTAAGGAAATCCACCACCTTAAGTGTTTGAGGAGTCTTAATACCCAAAATTACATGGCAAGAAATTATAGGTTTGAAATCTTTAGGTACCTCCTCTATCTCTTTGTCAACATCATTAGAGGCATCATCCTCTTCATCATCTTCATTGGATCTCTCAATGTATAAGAAATTCTTCTTAGAACATCTATGTCATTTCTTCCACTTGATATCATAGCTGAATCATAATCCTTATGCATGCTTCTATTCAATTTGTTGAGGGGTCAATCTGGTAGGTGGAGGAAATGATGGTGTCGATATGCTACAATCTCTAAAGTGAGTGAATGTTTGCTTATTGTTGGTTGTGATTTTTTCCACAACCTTACATGCCATGATAATATAATCAAAAATATTAAGTGGATTAAATGTGTGTACCTCATGTTAAATATGGTCCTTGATACCTCCCAACAATAGGTCATTTAGGTTATTATAAAAAAATGTCTCCACACATAAAGATAGGTTCTAAAGACTATGAATGTAATCCTTGACTGAACCAATCTGTCACAATTTTCTAGTTGGTTTAAGTAATTCTCTATAACACTATTGCTATAGTGTAATTACATCTCCTCTATAAAAACTGACCAGGTGACACTAAGAGTCATCTTTTTTTTAGCACATAACCATCTATACAAAATGAATTGTTCAAGTTATAGATACAAGGATTCCATGGTAACCTTATGTCCACATGATATCTAGTGTATATTAAAAAAAATCCATTTGGTTGATCTAATTGAGTGGATCATTTCCATCAAATTTATGCATATTTACCTTTGGTAACAGGTTTCATTGTGGCAAGGTACTTGGATTTGGATTAGGCTTGTTGGGAGATCCACCTTGGTGGAGTTGTGTAATAGTGGTAGATGAATGATTTGAATGACTATTTTATAAATATATCATGATATTTTACAAACTAGATTGTATATATTTCATATCATATTGTATGCCTTACATCTCACTTTGAATGCCTTACACATTGTAGTCAAATTAGGTTACTTTGTGATCTATCTCATAGAACCCTAGTCTAAAGGATCCAATAATTTGCCCTTATGAATACATCTCTTCCATGTGAGGAGTTTTACCTAGGGTTTCATCACCCTTTCCTTAGCCCCTAATTTGGGGTCCTTCCATAAAAGGGCTTGACAATGTCGATCATGATTAACACTTTTGACCTAACTTTGACCAAGTGATTTTGTACTTATGTTAGATTCAAATAAGAAAATAAAAATAACATACCCAAGATATATTTTTCCAAGATTTCCAAAAATGTAAATAAATCTAAAAAATTCCTTGAATTGTGTACTATAGAGCAAATTTATTAAAAAACATAAAATAGTGATAACTTTTGCAAAATAGACCCAATTGAGCTTAAATTTAAATAAAAGTTTATTTGAATGATTTTACACCTATAGTAAAAATATTACATAGAAATTAGCAACCTTTTGTGAGATATAGATAAATTAGAAGATCTAGGGTTTTTGACATGATTATGACCCAAATCGATGCTCTAATACCACTTGTAATGAAATTAATTCAATAATAAAGGAGAATAACAAAAATAGATCACAATATTACTAAAATATAGTAGAATATATGAATAAAATACAAGACACTTCAAGGGGACAACCTCCAAAAGCTTTAATAAGAGCATAATACACAATATGATGATAAATAACTACCCAATACCTCCTACATATAGTCTACCTAGGCCATGGTTACTCCATAGGCTGACCTACTAACCTAGTGAAGTCATAGATAAATGTGATATAACATCAAATAAAGATAATTTCCATAAGTTTAATATTACTGTCTCAATACATGTGATAGGTTAGGGGCATAACACTAATTAAACTAAAATAGCTAGCATATGTAGTGTCTAAAAAATATAAGAAGTGTATACATGGTAATGCATACAAATTATAATTTTGTGTTATCTGAGTAAATATTTGAATATTTTTATGTTTTTGACATATTATATTATTTTTATATTTTCTTGATGTAAATTATGTACAAGTAACATGAAAATGAAACTATGTATAAGGAGCAAAAGAAAAGGAAAGTATGTACAAAAAGGGAGGAACAATACTACTGATGATTCTCATGGGAGACTCACTATCAATATGCCATGTGTCAAATAAAATAACAATGATCATTCATGCTATATGAAAAGGTAATTATGGTCCAAAAACCTGATGTACTAAGTGATCTATATCTAACACTACCTATGAAGTGGTGTTAAGAATCTATGAAATTGATTGTGATGTCTTGTGAACTGTATGAGTATTTGGGATGCATTTGGTAAAACATGATGTAGTTGGCATAGGTGACTTATGCTGAAAACCCTAAGAACTCAATAATAATGATATCATAATAAATTGAGTAAAGGGAGGCCCTTTAGAATATGCAACATATCTATGATGCAATGGTCTCACTAATAATGGTCTACATTGGAAAGTATGCATAGATAGAAAAATTGTAGGTATATACCTTGATTGTATTGGTAGATCCACTAAAATATATGATGTACTAATAAGAACTGTGCTTATAGATATAACTGGTAACTAGGTTGTAGCTAGTAACTATGGTGTAACTAGTAATAGTGGTTTAATTCCTTATGCGACAAGTAGAGGATACTCATATGAAAGACCCTCAACTATGATCACATGATTTGCATGTATATATTTTAGGCATCTATGCATAGTGGGGGTGATGGTTCATAACTATTGTATCTATGGCTTACCTAATAACATAACAAATATGCTTGTACTAGGTACTACTAAAAATATAGTGGCCACATGTGATGGTCCAACCTATAGTGGAAGTACAATCTACCTGATAGAGCTTTGAGCATGGACACTAAAACTATGAATAATTATGCCTATATGATATATATCTTACTTTGAATACCCTAAATGTTGTATAAGTGTGATAGTTCACATGTTAATACTTGAACTATTATCTACTTTAACACTCTAAATATAATGATGATCTATGTAGGCACATATAAATAGTACATATAAATCTAAATTATCATCAATAATTTCTTGATCTAAAAAGGTGATGAGTGGTCTAGTTAAAACTATAGTATTTTATACACTGATGATATTGTGTAATGGGTGTGTATCTTCTATAGTAATGTGATATGATACTAGTGGTGGATGTGCCTGATATGTGTAGTGAACACCTTAAATGCCCCTTGACTCATTTGTTATATGCTTTGGAAATGGATATGAGAATATTTTCAGTGTCTTAATTTCTATTTGTTAAGCTTTGGGTGTCTCTCTGTGTGTATCGACATCAATATTGTTAGCCTCTATCAAATCCTATATCTTATGTTTCAAGTTGATGCATCTATTTTTAGTATGGCCTAGTGCCTTGTGATATTTGTAGAATGCATTAAAATCATAGTGTTAGAGGTACAATCACTAAGAGGGGGTGGTGAATTAGTGAGCATCTTCAAATTTCCACACACCATGAAGAACCACCATACATGATTACTAGCCTTATCTCTCAAAACACATCAAGGACCACCAATAAAAATTCATGATCTAAACCAACCTGAGAAATCTCCTAAAAATAATCATACCTTATTTTTTTGGAAAAATTGATTTAAAAAACACTCTTCTTATTAGGCGTGTCTAATCTCCTTGTATCCCTACCTAGGACTTATAGAGCCCATAAATTTTATCAAACACATCTTCAGGACCTAAAAATTTATATCTAGAGCACTCTAATATGACCTTTTAAGCACAATAATTTGTATCACCTAGATTATCCTCTACAACATACTTACTTCACAAACCTACTAGCCAATTAGGCCTCCATCTTGAAAACAAATATGAATAATTTAAAACCCAAAAACCTTCAGATATTTATAAATCTTGATTTGAAAACACATTTTTTCCATTCAACTTATTAATAATCCTAATACCTTAATTAATAAGGCAAACCACTTTTCTAACATGGCCCAAAAACCTAGTATCTCAAAACAAATAAGGTCAACAAACCTCTATCTAGTCAACATCTACCTCTAAAATGTCTTGCACACCTAGAGAAAACCATCACATACTTTTGTACCAATTTTTTACCTTATACACATTTGAGAACCTTAACTTCCTATACCATGACTTTTGACCTACAACAAGATAGACAAACCCAAGAGCACACATAAAATTCCAAAAGGCACAAACATGATCATCAAGACATAAAACCACCTAGAACATATCACAAAGAAGTACATAGATCTTTCTGAGTAACAAACTCTTCATGACACTCCATCAATCTATTAAGCCACTTAGAAACACCCATTCTGACCCTTTACTATAGTTCCTTCACAAACCTATGGAACAAGCTCATGAACTTCTTGTTCCCCCTTAACCAATGACTTTATAAGATCAACATAAGTCTCTATATATATTGAAATTATGATCTTTAAGCACAAAAACTTGATTCTCCACAAGAAATATGTCTCTTAAGAAGCATAAGTAGATACATCCTACTTCACAATGTCTTAGAATAATGTGAAACTAGGAGTTGACCACAACTCTTCATATTCCTCATCCTCCTTGGTTATCTAATGATTATATTTATTCTTATTATTATTAGGTTTAAGAGAAGGAACATGCTCATCCAATACACCATTCTCCTCTTTTATGATTGGATTGACAATACATGGAGACAACATAGATTCATGACATACCTTTTCATTTATATAATCTTCCTTGTAGCTTGGAACCTCATCACTAGATATTGGCAATTGATGTTATTTGAATGATACTTGTTCTATAATAGTAGGATGTTCACTTGGATCCATACACACCTCAGAACTAGCCTCAACCAATACTGTGGTCTTCTCCTTGAGCTTGATCTCTTCATTCTCAATATGAGTAGACAATGAGATCCCTTGTTACTCATCAACTTGTGTAGCATTATCCACCATAGTAAAAAAATTATTTGGACCTGCATAATCATCATGACTCACACTTGTCACCTTTGGCTTCCATGAGTTAACTTGCCTTCTATCTTGCACTCTTGGATCCTAATTGATCTTATTTTGACTTAAAGGCATTTGCTTGCAAGACCTAATAATGTGACCAATTTTCTCATGGTTGTATCAAACAATACTCCTTGATGGAAACTCAGCTTGTCTTACCTTGTTTAAATAAAAACTATTAATGTGTCCAATGTCATGACAATTGAAACAAACTACTCTTTTTGAAGAAGACTTACCTTTCCTTACCTTATTTAGAAAAATCTTAGAAAAATGTCCCTCATTAAGATAGTTGAATCACTTAACTCTGTTAATATCTTTTGGCTAATGACCCCCATCATAGTTCCTTGCAAACTCATTTCTAATAGGTATCTTACATTCTCTATCCCTATGACCAAATTGATTACATCTGTAATAGTAACCATTGAATCTTGCATACCTCATTGCATTAGATTATCTGATTTGATTTATCTTCAATCTATTTACACCATCATTTTTTGACTGATTGGTGACCTTTAAGGGTTGAACCACCTTATTCTCATTGACCTTTATGTCAACTTGAGAATCAAATTTGGAATTCTCATTAAAACACAATCTATATCTATCACTAGAAGACTTTTGACTAATTATAAGATTATCTAGATCTTTAGATCTCTCATCAAACTTGACAAATGATTTCACCTTGCTTTCTTATTCCTATAACTCATCTTTCAAAGACTTATTTTTAAAAACATACCTTGAACATTCATCTTCTTTAGCTTTCAAGATTGTAGATAGGATTTCCAATCAACAACTAAGATGCTTGATAATATCTTTATGCTCCTTGTCATATTCATTATCACCTCAAATACAATGAATTGATCTTCATATTACTTCATTTATAACTTCATCTTATTGTTAACCTTTTTTATCAAATTTTTATTCTTCTGGGGTATCTATCAATTTAGTTGCATAGTCCACCTCCTCTTCATCATCATCTAAAACAATCCAAGTAGACTCCTTTTGATGTGAGCAATGTCCTTCCTTAGCCACGAAGAGGGATTCATCTTCAAAAGGACCATCATCTTCATGATCACACTCTGATTCACTATCTTCACTCCCATATAATGAGTTGTAATCTTTATTGGTGTAGATACTCTTCTTGTTCTTGAAGAACTTCTTCTTATTGTCATAATTTTTGAAAGCTTTCTTCCTCTTATCAGACCTATATGTCTTCTTGTCTTCATCTAGGTATTCATCATGTTCTTCTTCATCATAATTATTATGCTTATGAGGGAACTTGTTAGCAAAATGTCTTATCTCACCATAATTGAAGCATTTGAAGGGTAACTTACCCTTATAATTGTTTGACCATGTTTTTAATTTTCTTGTAAATAAAGTAATTAGTTAATATTCATCTATATCAAATGTTTAATCCTCTTTGGATTTCTTACCTTGGAATTTATTCTTTGGCTTCATTTATATCTTGAATGTTGCTTCTTTTTTTGGTGGTATATAATCATTCTTCCTTATATCATAGGTAGCAAGGGTGCCATATAATTGATCCATCCTCAACTTAGTAATATCACGACTTTCTTCTATAGCAGATACTTTTAGATCAAAGTTGAGGGATAGATACCTTAATAATTTTTGAACTATATTAGCCTCTTCAAATTTCCCTCCAAGACCTCTAATGATGTTTACAATCTCATCAACTCTCTGTATAAAGGATGCCATAGAATCTTTCTCCTTCATCTTAAGAATTTCAAATTGCCTTCTGTGAGTCTACATCTTAGCAATATTTATATTTGAATATCCTTCGTAAATGATTTGAATTGTGTCCCATATCTATTTAGTAGATTTACAATGGATTACCTTGGTGAAAGAAGTCTCTATAAGACCACAAGTGATGGAATTCATTACCTTAGAATTATTCTCAAATATATTATTATCTACATTACTAGATGGAGGAGTAGTAGGAGTAACATAACCATATAGAACATATTTACATACATAAAAAATTAGGGATATAATGAATGTCCTCATCCTTGCACTCTAAAAAGCATAATTATATCCATTGAACATCATTACCTTCTTAGTAGAGAAACCTCCTTGCATTTGATGACTAAACATATTGTACCTTGGATCACCTTCAAGCTATCAAGGCTTTACCAAAGGACTTGATCTGATACTAATTGTTAGAGGTACAAGCACTGAGAGGGGAGGGGGTGAATCAATGAGCCTAGATATTTCAATATCAATTCTAATCCTTTCAAACTATTAGAAAATCAACATATATTAGCTTCATCAAGCAACATAACAAGAGAGATCATTCATTCAATGCATACACAAGATCAAACACATAACACATAGTTATTATGGGAAACCCTCATGGGGAATAAAATCCACTTTCAATATTTTAACACACGGACTACTTATCCTATAAGAGATTAAAAACAAAAGACTAATCAAGTCCTTTTGACCAAGATTTAGTGAAACATCAATTTCACAAGGAATAACTACCTTTAAGATGATCAATTCCTTTTGACCACCTTTTGGTCAAGTCTTTCTGACCAACAATCATGGTCAAGTCCTAATCTAAGGCCTTTAGTGAAACACTTATTTCACAAGAAGCATCTGCCCCTAAGAAAGATCAAGTCATTTAGACCCTGTATGAAATAAACACCTCCACCTTAGAACTTATGTCTTTAAAAGCTAATGATGGATCTCTAATTTTATAACCCATGCACAAGCTCCCTCTCTATATCATATAGGCCTCTCACATAGGCATGCCACAAACTCTATCCTTTTTCACTTAAACTATCCTCATATGCATAATCAAACCTCTTTACATATATTCAAACTATAAGAGCATTATTATAACATCGTAAATATGACCTACAAGTCATACATATAGTCAAAAAACTATTCTACTTATCCAATAAACACACTACCTATCCTCTCTTCTTCACTTCAATGCATACTCCTCTAACATAAGCCTTGCACAAGTCTAAAAACCATCACATTTGGTTTCATTACTTATAGAGAATTCATGAATTATCAATTTTAAAATATTATTTTTTAGACATAACACATTAATTCACCCTTAATTCATCTTACATGGGTCAAACTTAAGCATAACTCTCTTTTAAATAATCCTAAGTCAATTAATTGGGTCAAACTTAAGCATAACACTCTTCATATGTCATGACTCACACTTGTCACCTTTGGCTTCTATGAGTTAACTTGCCTTCTATCTTGCACTCTTGGATCCTGATTGATTTTATTTTGACTTAAAGTCCTTTGCTTGCAAAACCTAAAAAAGTGACCAATATTCTCACAATTGTAGCAAACAATACTCCTTGATGAAAACTCATCTTGTCTTACCTTGTTCAGACAAAAACTATCAATTTGTCTAATGTCATAACAACTAAAACAAACTACTCTTTTTGAATAAGACTTACCTTGCCTTACCTTATTTAGACAAAGCTTAAAAAAGTGTCCCTCATTAAGATAGTTGAAGTACTTAACTGTGTTCATATCTTTTGACTGATGATCCCCATCATAGTTCCATACAAAATCATTTCTAATAAGTCTCTTTTATTCTCTATCCCTATGACCAAATTTATTACATGTGTAATAGTAACCATTTAATCTTGCATACCTCATGGCATTAAGTTATTTGATCTAATTTCTCTTTGATATATTTTCACTATCATTTCTTGACTGATTGGTGACCTTCAAGGGCTGAACCACCTTGCTCTCATTGACCTTTATGTCAACTTAAGAAGAAACTTTAGAATATTCATTAAAACCTAATCCAGATCTATCACTAGTAGACTTTTAACTACTTATAAGATTATCTAGATCATTAGAACTCTTATCAAACTTGACAAATGATTTCACCTTGCTTTTATATTTGTCTATCTCATCTTTCAAAGACTTATTTTCAAAAAAATAACTTGAATATTCATCTTCTTTAGCTTTCAGGCTTGTAGGTAGGATTTCCAATTGACAACTAAGATGCTTGATCATATCTTCATGTTTCTTGGAATCTTCATTCATTCTTGTCTCAAATATACTAAATTTCTCTTCATAATCCTTGATTTGTGACTTCATCTTATTGTTAACCTTCTTCTTAATCTTCAGTTCTTATAGGGCCATGATCAATTCAGTTGCGTAGTCCACCTCATCTTCATCATCATCTAAATGACTCCAAGTAGACTCCTTTTAATGTGAGAAACTTCTTTCTTCATCCATGAAGAGGCATTCATCTTCAAAAGGACCATCATCTTCATGATCATACTTTGAGTCACTATCTTCACTCTCATCTGATGAGTTATAGTCTTTATTGGTGTAGAGAATCTTCTTGTCCTTGAATAACTTCTTCTTATTGTCATAATTTCTAAAACATTTATTCCTCTTATCAGACCTATATGTCTTCTTGTCTTTAGATAGGTCTTCATCATCATTATTCTTATGCTTATGAGGGCACTTGTTAGCAAAATGTCCTATCTCACCACAATTGAAGCATTTAAAGGGTAGCTTACCCTTATACTTGTTTGACCCTATTTTTAATTTTGTTGTGAATAAATAAAGTAGTTCATCTTCATCTATATTAGATGTGTCATCCTATTTAGATTTTTTACCTTGGAATTTTTTCTTTGGCTTCATTTCTATCTTGAATGTTGTTTCCTTCTTTGGTGGTATATCATCATTCTTTCTCATCTCATAGGTAGTAAGGGTGTCATGCAATTGATCCATATTTAATTGAGTAAGATCATGACTTTATTCTATAGTAGATACTTTTGGATCAAACTTGAGGTATAGAGACCTTATTACTTTTTACACTATAATAGCCTCTTCAAGGTTCTCTCCAAGACCTCTGATGATGCTCACAATCTCATTAAATCTTTATATAAAGGATGCCAAATAATAATCTTCCTTCATCTTGAGACTTTAAAATTACCTTATGTGAGTGTGTAACTTAGCAAGCTTGACATTTGAATCTCCTTTGTAAATGATCTAAATTTTGTCCCATATCTCTTTAGTAGCTTTACAATGGATTACCTTGGTGAACTCAGTCTCTATAAAACCATAAGTGATGGCATTCATTGCCTTAGAATTATTCTCAAACAAATTCTTATTTACATTAATTGATGGAGGAGTAGTAGGAGAAACATAACCATCCATAATATATTTACATACATCAAACCCTAGGGATATAATATATGTCATCATCCTTGCACTCCAAAAGCATAATTGGATCCATTGAACATTGGTGCTTGCTTAGTAGATAAATCTCCTTTCATTTTATGACTACCCATATTGTACCTTAGATCACCTTTAGTATATCAAACCTTTACCAAAGGACCTAATCTAATACCAATTGTTAGAGTTGAAATCACTGAGAGGGGTGGGGGTGAATCAGTGAGCCTAGATATTTCAATTTCAATTCCAATCCTTTCAAACTATTAAACAATCAACATATATGAACTTGATCAAGCAACATTAACAAGAGAGATCATTATTTCAATGCATATAAAATATTAAATGCATAACACATAGTTCCTATGGGAAACCCTCATGGGGAATAAAACCCACTCTTAAGCCTATAACACATGGACTACTTGTCTTATAAGAGATTATAAAAATATATTGATTAAGTCCTTCTAACTAGTGAAACATCAATTTCATAAGGATAACCTACCCCTAAGATTATCAAGTCCTTCTGACCACCTTTTGGTTAAGTCCTTCTGACCAACAACCTTGGTCAAGTCCTTCTGATCTAAGGCCTTTAGTGAAACACCTATTTCATAAGGAGCATCTTCCCCTAAGGAAGATCAAGTCCTTTAGACCCTTCTATGAAATGAACACCTCCACATTAGAAATAATGTCTTCAACACCTGATGATGGATATCTAATTTTATAACCCTTACACAATATCCCTCTCTATCTCATACATGCCTCTCACATAGGCATGCCATAATCTCTTTCCTTATTCACTCAAACTATCCTCATATGCATACTCAGACCTCTTCACATATCCTCAAAATTCAAGATCACTATTTTGACATCATAAATATGACATATAGGTCATACACATAGTTAATTTTTTTTCTCATCAAATAATCCAACAAGCACACTACCTATCCTCTCTTTTTTGCTTCAACAAATACTCCTCTCACATAAGACTTACACAAGTCTAGAAACCATCACATTTGGTTTCACTACTTATATAGAATTCATGAATTATCAAGTCCAAAATATTCCTTATTGTCCACAACACATGCCTTCACCCTTAAGGCATCTTACATGGGTCACACTTATGCATAACTCTCTTTCAAAAAAGCTGAAGTCACCTTTTTAGGTTCTATCATGACCCATTCACCTCTTAGACACTTCTCTGACCAAACTAGGAACATAAGAACACTTTAAAACATATAAACCCATGACACATGATTTATAGGTCCCATTTAAGTGTCAACATCCATCATAACACTCTTTTTCTAACCCCCAATTAACTCAAACACCTCTTTGTACACACATTCACCATGAACAAACACACAATAACCTTCTGGCCATTTGTTCATACTACATATGATTGGTCAAACCTTCATAATGCACATAGAACATCCTTATGGAGTATAAAAAATGCTCTGATCAATATATCATCGTAAAACATCAAATTTCTAATAATCATAGCTCAAATACCCTTCATGGGTCACTTGTAGAGCATGAACAAAACACAATCAAATTTGAACCTCAATATCTTTGAATATACACTCTTTTAGATATTCAAATCTATGTTTCCATATGTACCTTGGAGTCTTATACAATTTTTTTTTAATACCATGAGAAAATTTTGCATAAATAAAAAGATATAGCACAAAAATGGAGCACTAGTTTTTCCTTCATAAATTTGAATATTTAAATCCAAATGGTCATAGTTAAACTTTGGTCACTTAAAACACATTTCATGTCCTCAATACTTAGCTAAAATACACACCATCAATATTATTCAAACTTTAACTCATAGTGTGCCACTATCCAAACATTAAACTTTTAATAGTTGACCTCATCTTGTGTAATCTTGACCACATACACACTATTAATCTCCTATACGTAGCTCGATCTTTATCTATGTTAAACATTAGACACCTTGAAATCATCTCGCTCAATATGCACCATTGATATATATATGTATGAAAATATTCTCACTATTAAATCTTATGAAAATATTGATCTTTACCTCTACTCAACATTAAACTTTGAACACTTATCCTCATCTCGTTGCTTCCTAACACCTTGGAACAGACACACTCTATTTATATTTTTATAAGGACCTTGATCTTTAACTTCGTTAAAAAATGAACACTTTAACTCATTTGAATCAACATGCACCATAGATATTTATTTATATGAATGCCCATGATTTTTTGGATCTTCACTTGGTCCTAGTATTTACCCTTCACAAATTTGGCTAAGTATGGGGACCATTGCAATTTGTTTGAGAAGCCAATTTTGGACCTTAATAACTTTTTTTGCACTAAGTCACATGATCTAAAACTTGGATCATATAATATCTTCACATAAGATAATCCAACCATATATAAATATGCTCCTAAAAACATTATGCATATAAAATATAATTCCATTAATTTATTTACTTAGATTTCATTACCATAGAGCCAACTATGTCAAAAACTACCTAGGAAACCAACTTTGAACATGCATATCTTTTGCCGTGCTTCATTTCAAGACCTAAAATTTAACACATATCAACTAGGTATAAAAATAAATAAACCCATATAATCAATTTCTCCTAAAACTACCACACATGCAAAATATGAATACATCAATATGCCTACTAAAATTTTCTTTCCACATTGAAAATTTGGCTAAGTATGAGAAAACACTAGCAAACTACTTGAGAGACCAAATTTGAACTTGCATATCTTATGTTTCACTTCATCATATGAATTAAAATTTAGTGCATAACAACTAGGCATAAATATGATCAAAACAATATAACTAAATCCCCTTGATTCATCCACACATGGTAATGGTGACATCAACAAACTACCTACTTGGATTTTATGCCACTAGACCCAAAATATGTAGATGATCATAATGAAGAACTGGATGAATTCCATTCATACAGAAGCACTCAATTCATATTTGACATATGATATGACCTCTGGCATAACCTCAAATCACCATACTCAACCCTAAGCATTCCTAACCAAGCCAAAATAGAAGAACAACCAAGCCAACTTTAAGCATATTAGGACAAGCACATTTCACACTTGTCATTGTCACTTAGACTATCAAATCACTTCATCCACTCACCTAGACACCTCCATGACATCACCATGACATCATTAATAAATCTCTAACACATAGTTCTTTAGAAGAGGTCATGTCATATCAACCTCTTTGATGGGAGGGAGAGATATGACATTACATTCGAAGAGCTATTGTAAAACATGTTTGCAATTTTAGAAGCTTGGTGAAAAATATTATTAGAGGAGATGATAAAACTAGGTGAGGAGATAGATCTGAAACTACATTAATTTTGGCCTTTGGATCACTCTGGTTTTTAGTGGCCCTTACCTTGTATGAGGGCTTATAATAAATGTTGGCAGTTGATTTTGATCCACTTATATATTTTAATTTTTCTAGAGAGAGAAGCTTGAATTCTCTTTATTTCATTGTGTGGCATAAATCTATTAAGGTTGGAAACTTATTGAACAAGATAGATTCATTTAATGCTAGTAGTAGGCTTTATTTGAATGTGTCTTAGATTTCTCTATCTACCATGTGGATAGTCAACTTAGCTAATATAGTCTTATATCACAAGACATATTATTCAATAGGCTCATTTGATTTGTGTTTTAGTTGGGATACTTAAGCATACAATATCTTATCATTGATGTTTATTAAGAAGTGTGCTAAAAACATATCTACCAATGGATTAAATGTAGTGATCTATTGATTTGATAAATCATAGAGCCAATGTAAAGCATAATCTTTTATGTTGCATGGAAATAATTTTGAGGAGCCAATCATTGGACACATAGTACAAACATGTTGCATGGAAACCTTATAGATGGTGCTTTGGGTCACCCTTAACATCATATAATGTAAGTTTAGGTGCCATGAATTTGGATGACAAAGGAGTTATTTCTATGTGATGTCCTAAAGGTATATGTAAAAGAACATGAAAATCCAAAGCATGTGATGGCCTAGTGGCTCCCCGCTCAAGATGTAACACCTTAACTTGCAGACTATGAACCTCCTGTAGGATTATACATTTGGAGAGGAGGAACTAGCCATAATAGTTTTATCTATCATTGAAGGTTGTTGAGTTAAAATTAGTTATTATGTTAATTAAGTTGGCCATAATTTAGGTGTAACAATTTTATTATTATCTATGGGAGTATAAACTTGACCAGTGTTTGATTTTTGATGTTCTTCGTGGATAATATTGATAAGGTCATCTTGCATATCCAAATGTTTGGAAACAAAATCTTACAATTACCTCTTATCAGTTTCATCAAATCAATTACTGAATACTACCATTTTAGTTTGGGGAGTAGGAAAACAAACTATTATATGCTTTGAACCTTTAAATAAATTTAATCTATTAAAGATTCCAAGAAGTAAATACTAAAAAAAATCTAATATTTTAGAACTAACATTTGAGCATAGAAACAAAAAAGATATAAACCCTAAGAGCATCTAGGGTTAGGTTTTGAATAGTATTCAAAGTAAGTTAGGTTCACCAAATGTTTTAACCTTTTAAGACTTAGTGAATGTAAATCATATGTTGTTAAAAATTTGAGTATAGTAAATCAGGGTAGAGATATGAAATAAATACAACCATTGATTTGTTATAAAATTGACTAAATTTGACATTTCTAAAAATAGAAATAAATAATGTAAATAAAACATTAGTTGAAAAATGACTGAGATAAATGATATGTAGGATAAAAACTAAGGTAAAGGCTAATATGATTGTCACAAACAAGATATAGGTGTCAAAACCCCTCCTAAAAAATAATGCCCTAATTAGACAGTAGTGTTATGTGGTGCTAGTGTCTCTATTTTGGTGGTAATGTCCTTTATGTAGAACTATTTTGAGATTCTAGGTACACCTATATTTGGATATGTAAGCCTTGTTCAAGATGTGCACAAGTTCTAAAACCCTATAGATGGCATGTTTTGACTAATTTTATGGGAAAACCCTAACACTCCATATTTCTAGGGCATAAAACTAATACAAGTAGAAAAGTGTGTTTGTCAGTGGGGTAGGATAGACATCCTCAACACCCCACTGTGATGAGAGTTTCTTATATACTAATACTCTGAAGAGGGATCAATTTCTATGTAGTTATCCCATACTATGTGATTATAAATAAATTACTTAGATGATTTGAAATAATATAATTATAGATGGTATGATTAAGACCAAAATAAGTAAATTCAAAATAACAATTGGTGAAAGAGTAAAATATTTGAATATTATGATTGAGAAACTTTGAGAGGGAAACCTCCAAAACAATGAAATAAGAACATAATTCATAATATGATGATAAAATACTAACCACTACCTCATATATATATATATATATATATATATATATATATATATATATATATATATATATATATATATATATATATATACTCTACTTAGCCATGGTTATTCCATAGGCTGACCATACTAAGAACATTGAGAAATGAAACCAGCTAATATGAAGGTGTGCAAGCTATAATTAGCCATACATATACCTAGATGCACTATATGTTAAGGTCATAACATTATCCTAAAATTAAAAATATAGTTGTCCTCAACATTAAATCAAACTAAGGTGTTGTTTTAGGAACTCTTCATCCTCACATGTTGCATCTTTAGAATGCAATTTCTTCCATTTGATCAAATACTGCTTAATGGCTCTAGTTCATACTTGTTTAGTGCACATGTGAAGGATATCCTCAAGATATAAAATGACATAGCCTTCTTCATATAATTTAGGTAACTTAATCTGATTAGAAACTCTATGTATAATTGCTTTATTCAAACAATATATATGAAATACCAGATATATGCTAGTGGCTAGGGGTAATTCTAGCATTTAAACCACAATACCAATTTTATGCAAGATCTAGTAAGGGCCATAATACTTAGGTGATAGTTTGTAATCTTTTTTTTGTTGATTCAAAGACATCTACTAATATGGCTATAAATTCACAAAGACCCAATCACATATGTCAAAATGTTGCTCACTATAGTGTTGATCTGCTTGCTACTTCATTTGATTTTGTGTCATTACTAAATTCACTTGCAAACTAACTAACACCTCATATTGATGGTGAATGTCTTCCTCAACAAATCAAACCTTAGGATACACTAGCAAAATTGAAGTTATGGATGGGGGTGATACCCATACAATGCTACAAAAGGAGACATCTTGGAAGAAGTTTGAAAAGAAGTGTTATACCACCATTTAACAAGTGGTAGCCAATGAACCCATTTGTCCTATTTATCAAAAATAAAATAATGAAGATACCCTTCAAGACATTTGTTGACTACCTCTATTTTTACATTAGATTGAGGATGATAGGATGAGATATGAGCGAAATGGGTACCCAAACATGCAAATAATTTAGTCCAAAATTTGCTAATAAATATGGGATCTCGGTTACTTATAATGATCTTTGGAGTGCCATGTAATTTTTGAACTATATTTATAAAAGCAAAAGCTACCTTACTAGGAAAAAATGGTTGTGATAAGAAGAAAAAATGAGCATACTTGGTGAGTTGATCCAAAACTACCATGATAACATTTTTACCCCTAGACCTTGGTAACCCCATAATAAAATCCATGAAAAAATCTTCCTAACAATGGCTAGGGATGGATAATGGTTACAAAAGACCTGGGGTCTGAATGGTTTCACATTTATTTTGTTGGAATACCATGCATTGAACCACATATTTATGAAAATCCCCTTTGATTCCTTCATAAAATAAATCTTTCTTGATTCTATGATATGTTTTCAAAAATCCCAAGTTTTCTCAAAGTGAAGAGGCATAAATTTTTTGAAGAATTTTATGTTTGAGGAGAGAATGATTACAAAGGTATAATCTATATTTATACCATAATGTGTTCCCCTTCTATGTAATTTTTTAAGATTCATTAGAAATCTATTGAATACTGTGAATTAAATACTTAGGATCATTATCATTCTCCCATTATGATCTTGCTTCTTCCAGCCAATTTGCCTTCCACATGGTCATGGCACATAACAATGCCTCAACTGATTCATTCGACTGAGAGAGGGCATGTGCCACCACATTCTCTTTTCCTTTCTTATACACTATATCAAAATTATATTATAACATTTTAGTCACCCATTTTTATTGTTATTCATATAATATATGTTGTTACAAAAAATATTTGAGGCTATCATGATCATTATTTACATGAAATTGATGACCCATCAAAGAAGGTCTCCATTTCTTCATTGCATGCAAACTAGACATCATCTATTTCTCATATATATTAGTTTGAGCCTATTTTTTCCCTTAAATTGGTGACTTTCAAATTCCATTGGTCTACCTTTATGCATGAGTAAAATGCCCATGCCATATCCTAATGCATCACACTTCACAACAAATGTTTTTGAAGAATTAAGAGTAGCTAAAACTAGAGTTCTGCACATAACTATTTTTAACTATTCAAATGCCTTGGTAGCTGAATCAGTCCACTAGAAAGAGTCTTTATTTAGCAAAGATGTGAGTGGGGCTACAATCCTACCATAATTTTTGGCAAACATGTGATAGTAACCATATACCCTAGAAATCAACAACATTTCTTGAGGGTCTTAGGAACCTACCACTCCATCATTGCTTGTATTTTATTAGGATCAACTTTCACTCCATGTGAAACAATATGACCCAATTACTCCACCTGTTAGACAACAAAAGCATATTTGGAAGGTTTGGAATAAAGTTGATGCTCTTCTAGAATTGAAAGCACCTATTTCACATGATTTAAATGGTATTTCCAATTTTTGTTGTAGATGAGGATACCATCAAAAAATACTAATAAAAACTTTCTCAAAAATGGCCTAAAAATAGTATTCATCAAACTTTGAAATGTAGATGATGCATTTGCAAGGCCAAAAGGCATGACCATAAATTCATAATGGACTTCATAGGTTCTGAAAGCTATTTTAGGTATGTCATCATCATGGATGTAAATCTAATGATATCTAGAGAAAAAATCTAACTTGGAAAAATAAATAGCACCATGAAATTCATCTAGAAAATCATCAATTACTAGAATAGGAAACTTATCTTTGATGGTGTATTTATTGATTCTCTATAGTTAGGGCACATCCTCTAATTTTCATCCTTCTTCTTTACCATGAACATTAGGGAGGAATATTCACTTTGATTTTATCAGATGATTCTTGCCTCCAACATCTCTTGTATCATATTTTCAATGTCACTCTTTTGGGTATAGGGATACCTGTAGGGTCTGATATTAGGTGGTATACTTCCTAGAATGAGTCTGATGGCATGATCATGTGCATGACTTAGAGGAAGTCCTTCTAGCATGTCACTAAAAAAAACAAAATGGTCATCCAACACCTTTTGCAAATTAAGATGTGTATATTCCTTGGTTGGTTGAACCTCCATGGAAAATAAGCATGACACAAAACCTTCTACACCTTTTTTGAGAATCTTCATCATTTAGTAGGAACTAACTAGTTGTGGAGATTTTTCCCATAATCCATTTAGTTTTTAAGTCCATTATAAATGAAACATCATGAATAATTCCTATAAATTCATCTCAATAATGACCAAACTGGTGAGCCACTACACTCCCAAACTAATGTTAGCTCCTTTCATGGAAATAACAAACATAGGGGAATCTAACAAATATTCTCCCATAGCAAGCTTAATACTATGGTATTTTCCAAAATAGTTGATCGTACCACCATTTTCAATCATGACCTAAAATTTTGGAGCTAGATAAATGAAACAATTCAAATGAGAAACCAACTTACTATTGATGAAGTTTTGTGTACTCCAAGAGTCAATTAACTTTATCACCTTATTTTTCTTTAGCAACCCCACCACCTTAAAATTTTGAGGAGTTATAATATATGAAAGTACAAGACATGAAATTGTAGGTTGAGAATATTTATATTCATCCTCATATTATTCTAACCCTTACCTTGAAGCCTCTTCATCATTTCCTTTTCATTGGCACCATCAATATAAAGTAACTTCTTTTTAGCACATTGATTCCCTTTGCTCCATTTACTATCATAGACAAAACAAAAACATTTTTCACACTTTTATTCCACTTACTAAGGTGTTAATATGGTAGGATGATGAAATTATGGTGTTGGAAAGGTGCATTCATGAACATTGGTGAAATATCTTCATCAAATCATCTCTTTTTCCTCAACCATTCATGCCCTTGATATGGCCTTAGATACAAAACTAGGATGAAATAGGCAAACCTATAATTGGATGCTATCTTTGACACCACCCAAAAATAGGTCAGTTAAATTTTCTTTAGTGAAGTCTACCACACATAAGGAGAGATTCTAAAATTGATAAATGTAGTCCTTGACAATCCTAGCTTGGTGTAATTGGGCTAGTTGAGTAAAGTAGTTTTTAGAGACATTATTGTTATAGTGGAGCTTCAAATTCTTAAAAAAATCAACCATGAAATTGGGACACCCTTATTTTTATTTTGAACATACAACCAATGATATCGAATGAATGGATTAGGTTCTAAATATACATAGGCCATAACCACTTTTTGTGAACATGGAGTTTGATGTAGAACAAATAAATTTTCAATTTGAGTGAGCCAAGTGAGTAGATCATTATCGTAAAACTTGTGAAAGTCCACTTTTGGCTACATCGACTTAGGGCCATAATTGGTTTTGGCATTGTTTAGAGGAGAAAAACCAAACTGAAGTGGTGGAAGATTATTTTGTAGTGGTTGAGCTAACAAGTTGACCAATTACCTAGATATTTATTGTAATTGATCATTCATGTTATCCAAGTATCCTCTCAAACCTGTAATGTCCCCTTGAACTATATCAAAATCATATTTTTCACCATGCCCTATAACTCTGACTTAATCTAAAAAACTACCTTCAAAATAGATGGATAAAAAGTTTTAGATTCCATGTCATCCTTGTGAGGATTTTTTGGAGTTTCTTTCCCTTTCCCGTATTTGTGAGTGTTTAGACCAACCATGCACAAAAACTATTAGGGTTTAATCCCTAAAATAATGTATTAGTGTAATACACTTTTTTGATTGTCTCATTGAGAAAAATCCAATTACTGCTATTATGCAGAAGGATGAAAATTTTCAATCCAAAAAAGTGTACTAGTAGAATATACCATTGAAATCATCTCATAGAGATGAATCCAAAGATTGTTAATATGTAGAAAACTATGGTGATTAAAAGAATTGATTCCTCTTACATCATAAGTTATGTTTTTTAGCCTTCTAGTGCTCAAGATGCTAGATCCAAAAAAATAAACTACGCCACAAAAACTTGCCTAAATTGATGCTAAGATACCACTTGTAAGTAAATTACTTATATGATTCACAATAGTAGAATTATATATGGTAGAATTAAGAGCATAATAAGTATATCCACAATAATAATTGGTGAAAGGGAAGAATACTTTAATATTATGACTGAGCTACTTTGAGGGGGAAACATCCACAATAATGCAATAAGAACATAATTCACAATATAATGATTAAATATAACAACTACCTCCTATATATACTCTACTTATCCATGGTTATTCAATAGGTTTATCATAATAAGAATATTAAGAAATTCAATAAGCTAATATTAAGGTGTTTAAGCTACAAGTCGGTCACACATATCCCTAGACACACTATAGGATATGAGCATAACAATACTTCAAGTAAAACTAGTATGATGATTGACTTGAGTGATTTTAAAGTGCTTGAGACTAGAAATTTGAGTAATCTGAGCTTAGAAATGTTGTAGATTGTAGTATGCATAAGTAGGTAAAAATATGGATTGATAACCTTAATTGTGCATAACTTATTCTAAATTTACATATGTAATTTACATTTGATTTCCATCTAGTGGATAACAGGCTAAGAGTCATGTATATATATTATTCTAGTGGTTGTGTAGGTGATAATAGAGGTGTAGGCTGACCCTAGGAGGTCTTAGATTTGAAAATATATTTGTTTGTGAAAAAAGAGGGAAAGGACAGTAGTGCTAATATTGGGACACTAGTACCATGTGGTGTTATTTTCCCTATTATGATGTTAGTGTTAAAGTGGTAGAACACTAGGCACAAAGGGACAAGATGTAATATGAGGGTTTAGGACTATTGTAGGGATGACTAGGGATGCCTATGGCCCACATGAAAGATGGATAATTGTGAAAATAGGCCTTGGAATAGGTCTAGGGATAATCTAGGGATACGTGGTATCAAGTAGCACTCTTAGCACTCAAGTGTCATTTTTAGGTGATTATAGATAACAATCATTTGGTGTTGTGGGTGGGGATGTCATTCTAGTATAGAATGTGTAAAATTTTATGGTGTTGAATGTAAGTGGAGAATGCAGATGAAAATATGATATGACTCAAAATTCAATCATTATAGGTGAATTTAACATGAACTGAGTCACCATTATCCAAAGAAATAAGTATGGTTATGATTTCAAATTACCAATAAAATATAAAATTACACAATTGTAAAATCAATGAGCTATAAGATCGTCAATTGCTATAGGATTGTAGTGATTTAGAGGATATTTCATAGAGATACATTAATAATTTAGTATTGCCTTCACATTAACCATTAAGTATTATATGACCAAAAAATTACCTCGATGGTACAAGGAATGTCAAAAGGGATGTGTAATATATTAGTAACTTGAATGAATGGAAGTAATAAGATAGATTATCGGACCTTAATGTCTTATCCCAATAGTAACAACTTTGAATTGTTGATTTGATCCATAGATCAAATGTGGATCCCTATTTCAATAAAATTAGGGCTCATGGAATCTTGTGCACCTTCAATAATAAAAATTATTGTCATCCTATACGCTACAGACTCCTTTGTAATGGGTGATGCAAGTGATTTAAATCTAACCACTACCCTAAATCTAGGTTTGTTATACAATATGGCTCCTTGGTATATGATATCCCCTAAAATTTGTCATTTCCACTCATCACCATCACCCAGTGCATCCCTTTTTTTCATGGGTCCAAGTTTGGTATTTTTGTATGTTGTTAACCCAAAATTGTTTTACTCTAGATGTTAATATATTATTATCATAGACAAACATAAGCTACAAGATAGACTCTACTACCTCAATGTCTTATTTACACATAAATTATATTGTAATATAGATTCAAGTCAATCATTAGACATGGAGATCTATCACAATCAAATCATCACTTGTGATGTCATTGTCAACCCTTAATAATAAAAAATGACTAATCAAAGATGTTTCCACCCTATAACCTATATACCCATTTACAATCAATGCAAGTCATGTAAATCCAATAGTTTTTCTAAATATGCCTCTAGTGTATGATAGAGGATGTTGTGAGAGATGATTTGATTATAGTAGGGCTCCATGTTTGTGTAAATCTCAAATCAATGCTACAATACTAATGAAATGAGAATAAGATATTGAGGTCTTAGAATCTATCTTGTGGATTTTTTTCATTCATGTTTCCAATAGATTAATTACATTAGGGTTAAGAACATATATAAATGCCATACTTGAATACCTGGAAGAAAGGGCAAGGCCATATAAAACATGTAAGTAGTGAAAGATTTTAAATGTGTTAAGCAATGATAGTGAGGGGAATGACAAGATATTTTAGGGAATGAAATTGAAGAAGCCTAAATAAATACACACACAAAGTTATATGGCATGCGATGTTTATCAATATAATATATAGCTTCCATCAAACTATTTTAATTTTCCAATACATAACTAATATTATGTATAATAATATATCAATAATATATAGAATATACTTATATAATATATATAACTATGATTTATAATAATAATAGTAATAATATTATTATTATTATTATTATTATTATTATCATTATTATTATTATTATTAATCTCTATAATTAATTATATAATTATATATATACATTCAAAATTATAAAATCATGTTGAAGATGTGAGAAGGGTCTAACATTGTTTATTTTAGGTCATGAGCAAGTAAGAAGATTTGTTTCAAGGCTTTTAGGCCTATTTTTCTTTGGTGACCTAATATAAAGGTTTTGATAATTAAGGAATGAAGCAAATGGTATGAGACTTTGCATAATTGTGTGAGGGCATGAAAAACATCAGAAAAACATGTTAAACATGTCATAAAGATCAAATAGTGGTTCTAAAATTAATCAGTAAGTTTTGTATTGATTCAAGGCATGATTTGTCTAGATAACCTAGAGTGAAGAAGTGAATTGATTATATGTTGAAAGAGTAATGCATAGGTTGTGTGTGATTGATATTTATGATGTTACAAGACTTTAATTACATCTAATATGATCAAAGTGTTAAGGAGGAATGAACTCAAGGTTATGAGCCTGCATATGAGAGGTAAAGAAGAGAAAGAGTTGTTGCATGCCTATGTAAGAGGCAAATTTGTGTTTGTATGAATTACCGTCACTTGTATGAGGTAGAAAGATAGGTTTTAAGGTGTTAGAAAGATAAAATACCATCATCAGGTGTGTAAGACATCAGATCAGAGGTTGAGATCAGTTTGGAGGTGATTGAGTTAGTGCTTGATCATCTAGGGGATTGTATCCTCCTTGCTGGTTGGTGCTAGATGAAGGTCAAGTGGGTGGGTAGATGCAAGATAAGGGGGGGAAAATGGGGGGTATAAAGTGACATATTTTTTTTGAAAATAATAATAATTTAACTTGGAGAGAATGTTAGAGACACTTAGAAAAGGAATTTGACAATGAAATAAAAAATGAGTTTTTGGCATTTTGAATTTAGTTTCTAAAAATATAATTTTTAATACCCAAATGATAAAAGTGTGCAAAATAGATTTATTATGATAATAGGTTGGTAATTTTTTTAAATATAAGGAGAGTGCATGTGTACAAACACACTTTTTTTTAGTGAATGATTTAATTTTTGTATGAAATTTCATATATAAATAGGTAAAATGTCAAAGAATGTTGAGGATATTTTTAATTAATTTTTTATTATATATTTAATTTTTAAATAATTTTACAAGTCAAGATAGTTGTAAAATTGAAACTACAAGTGTACAAACACAAATTTTTGACTTAAACTTCATGAAAATCAATTTTTTTATAAAAGCATAGTTGATAATGTTTAGATTATTGAGATATAAATTTTATAAAATTTTGATTAATATTCAAAAAGTTATAAGGGAATTTGTTATGATATGTATATATTCCATAATGAGGTATGATATGTATAAATCAAGTAATAATTATAAATAATATTCTGACAGTAATAAACATTATATATTCTAAAACTACACTTTCTCCTCTAGAAACCCATATAATATATTTTTTTAAAATAATAAAAGCTGCTTGATCAGATATGTCAACAAAGACAAAAAAAGACTCCTAAATTTCTTAGAAACTAAGTGGGATTCTCCATAGCCAGTTTAAAGGTTGGTTTAGAACTTGCCAAGCTTATACCAAAGGTAGATTTAGAGGGAAAATGCAAAAAAAATGAAATGTTTAAAGGGAGTACACCCTTTGCAAAGGATGTACATCTTTTATAAAGGGTGTAGACCCTTTGTGGAGTGATTTTTTTTTCAATTTGAGTTTGTTGAAATAAATATATATATATATATATATATATATATATATATATATATATATATATATATATGCAACTAGAGGTTGTTGTTAAGAACTTTGGACTACAATTTTTTGTGTCATATTTGATGTTTTGAAAGGATATATTTAGTAAAATAAATGTTAAGTATAATAATATAAAATTTAATATAAAGAATAAAAAATTAAACGTAAATTTATTTTACTAAATATAGCAAATTAGGGCCACTCGACATCTTGTAAAATTTATTATAGAGTTGTAGGAGTTACCATTTAGAAGTGAGTTTTTTAAATGCCATTCCAGTCAATACTTAGTTTTCAAAATTTTAGGATCATAGGGTAGAATGTGAAATGAGGTTAAAAATCATGTTATATATATATATATATATATATATATATATATATATATATATATATATATATATATATATATATTGATTCTGCCCCATATTTGACCTAATTGAGTATGCCCTACCTACTTTACCTACTTGAGTATGCCCTACTTGATTGAATACATGAGTTTGATGGTGGATTCTTAAATAACTTGTGTGTTTTTCAATCAATGGGTCTATCAATATGCATAAATGATTTTTATATATCATGTAAGTTGTAATATACCTATAATAATGATATAATTAATCATACATGACATCTATTGTATACCTATTACATATATGTATGCATTCACTCATACATGGAATCTACCTGTAATCATGATACGATAACTCATACTAGATATGAATGTAGCTAATCACCCTAATATAATTTATTTGAAATAGAATAAATCAAATCACCATTCAAATTCATTTAAAAAAGATACCATCCACTTTAAAACAAATTTTAGATAGATGGTCAATCCATGTATTTTTCAACTCCAATCTCATGTATTTTTCCAAAGTCATGTAGAATATATTTATATTATAACACTCCAAATTCACATAAGACACTCCCTTATTAACCCTCATCATCCCTAATCACTCCCTCATCAAACCTCTTATTCAATTATCATCCATATTAATTCCCTCACTAGTTCTCATTATCCCTCATTATCCCTAATCACTCCCTCATTTGCTATCATCATCATTCATTATTGCTAATCATTACCTCATCAACATTCATAATCCATAGTCACTCCCTCATCATCCACCATCATTCCTCATTATCATTGATCATCCCTAAACACTCCCTCATCAAACCTCATCAACCCTAATCATACCTAATCACTCTCTTGTCATCCAAAGCATCATACCTAGTCATACTCTCATCATCCTTAATAACTCCCTCATTAACCATAACCATTTATTAACATCCCTAGTCAATCATTTATCATATTTCATTAGACACTTAATCATCCCTAATAACTCTCTCATCAAACCTCAACATCCTTAATCATACCTAATCACCCCCTCCTCATATGTCCTCATCCCTCATTATCCCTAACCATTCCCTCATTATCACTCATCATACCTAATCATTCTATCCTCACCCCTAGTAACTCCCTCATCTAGTAGAGTGTGTTCCAATCTAGTAGTCATTATAAATTTATTTCAGACTGAACAATATCTTTTTTAGATGAATGTTGAATGGTGGTTCGATTCCTTTTATTCTGATTGGAGTGTACTAGGGTGATTATTCTCATTCATATCTAGTAGATCAGATAGGGTCATGATGGATTACTCTAGGGAGATTATTGAATGATTTACATGGTGGAAATAAGATAATATCCTCTTTTCACTTGCATGAAAAAAAATCATTTTTACTTATGAGGGATGATGAAAAATGATGATAGATAAAAAATCACCTCTTTGTGCTTGCTTTGTATGAGGTGAAATCCTTATTCTAGATAGTAATTTACAAACCATTGAGCAAAAAGATTGGATCATTTTGGATCTTCTCATGTTTTTAAGTTATTCTATTTTAATTTTATCTGTATTTCATTATTATTGCTCTACATTCTATATTCCTAACATAAACCCTAGACATATTCTATTTTGATAAAGAAATTAGAACCAATCTTATCCTTTTCTTTATCAATATGGACAAAACCTTCAAAATCTAAAGTCTTTAAAAGGAATAATATACATTTTTACCTATCCATTCTTCCTCTAAAATGCCACCATACAAAGGACTTGAAGGCCCTCTATTTATTAAGTAAAAAATAATATCCACAACATCTACCCAAAATTATAAGGGCAACCCTGCATACAATCTCATGCTCCTTGCATGTTCCATGATTGTCTTGTTCATCCTTTCTGACACACCAATTTGTTATGGTGTTCTTGGAAATATCTTCTCTCTATGAATCACATGGGATGAATAGTAGTTATCAAACTCCTTGATGTAGTATTCACCTTCATTATCCGATCTGACATACTTCAAATTATTTCTTATCTCATTCTCAACCAAAGATTTCCATTTCTTAAAAGCATAAAAAACATCATATTTATTTCATATGCAATAAACCCAAGTTTTTCTAGTTGCATCATCGATAAAATTAACCTAATAAGAATAGCCACCAAGGGATGATACCTGAGGTAGTCCCTATACATTTGTATGCACAAGCTCTAACTTTTCATCCTTCTTTGTTCTCCTAACTCTAAGAAATATGACTCTCTTCTATTTTACATACACACAATGCTCACAAAAATCCAAATCCACCTTCTTCAAATTTGGAAACAAATTACTTGAGCAGAGAATTTGCACCCCCTTCTCATTCATGTGCCCAAGAATGTGGTGTCATCTCCAAATATTGCACCCTAGAAGAGGGGTGTTTAGGCATCTTCCACATTTGGGCAATGCTAGGACATTTCTAGGCATGTGGGTGTGCCTATAATTGGAAATTAACCTCTAGGTTGAAAGGGCCAACTCCCTGTATTAGCTTTTTCATGCAATAAAACTGCTAAACCAAATTGTATGAATGAAAAGAGTTATGAGTTTGCATAAATGAAAAGCCTAGTCTAAAATGATGATACACCAAGAATTAGTATCCACATGAATGCCCTATACTTATCCACAATACATCAGAATATAGTTTATACCTCAAGCTATAGAAGATTCCAACATAAGTATTTCAATGTAGAGACAAAATGAATGAGATCACACAAAGTAAGTAACTAGAAAGACAACCTGCATAGTCCAAAAAAGGGTTACACATATGTAAAATCTCATACAGCTAGAATGCACTCTACATGACCTATTAGATCAACTCTTTGTTCAAAAGCATGAAAGACAGAGAATAGAAGGATAAAACATCACTTGTTATCACTTTGTGTCTCTTGCATGCCTAGGTAAATGCCTATAACTTAGAAATAAAATAGACTTATGCTTCTTTTCTCAAAGGAAAGAAAATAGCAAAACATTCTAGGAGGGATTTGCCATACTATCTATGGATGATAAAACAAGAGCCCAAGGGTCTTATTTATAACAAAAGAGGGAGAGAAGAGAGAGATCTTGGGAACCAAAATAAAATCTTCCAAAATGGTTTGATGCCACCATCCTAGTGAAACTAATTCTAGCTGCTCTCTCATTCAGTTGGAGTTTGTCCTTCTCTTTGATTTTCCCTTTTGAAATGACCAGGATCACTGCGAAACCAATGGTGAGATGACCCTCCATAAGAAATGGCTCAGATCACTACTATGAACCTTAGATTATTCCTGAAAGATTTTATGTTTTTCACTATAGACCCATTCAAGTTTTTTGAATGGATTTACTTAAAAAATTTATAATTCAAGATGTTGGGAAACTTGATTTGCATTATCAAGGTTGCTTGCTCTTTTAAGGTTTTTTATTGCTTCCACTTATAAAATTTTATAAGTAAAGCTCTTTTGAAAACCCAATTTTTCTTTTCTTAAGACCCTTTCAAGTTTTCTAAGTCCTTCTACTCATTTCTTACTCCTTGAGGTTCCTTTAGGCTCCTCACTTATAAAAGTTATAAGTCAATCCTTTGACAAATCCTAATTTACACTGTAGAGTCATTTGAGTTTTCCCAGTGACTTCACTTCTTGCTTGAAGACTTTGGGCATGAACTTGATGTCTTGTAGCATGTCACCAAGTTGAACCCAAAAAAATAGTTCCTTACATTAAATTTAATGTCCTATGGTACGTCACCAATGTGAACCTAATGGCTAGTTGGACACCCTAAATTTGACGTCTTGTGGCATGTCATGTCTTTAAACCCCAATGACTAGTTGGCTACATTAAAATTAACGTTCTATGGCATGTCATGGGAATCCATTTAGGTTGGGCTTATTGTTTTGGGTAATTTTTCTAAATTAATTCCTTCATACAATTTTTATGAAGCAATTCCTTCAAGAATTGTGGTTTCTGGGCAATGGCTAGTTTCCTTCGAGAACTTTTCCTAAAGGACACTTGCAAAAGTGTCCTTCAAAAAGTTTTGAAGGACACCTAGGTAAAGTCACAAGGTACCTTTATAAAATTATGAAGGGAATTTCCAAAGGAAATGGCCCTTCACAACTTTTCTAAAGGGTAGGCTATGGATAAAGTGCCCTTCAAGAAAAATCTTGAAGGGTAACCTTGGAGAAAATAGTCAAAAGTGACCCTTCAAGAAAAATATCGAAGGGAACTTGGATAAAATGTCCCTTCAAATAAAATATGAAGGGACATTCATGAAAGACCAAGGCAAAAGAGCCCTTCATAAAAAATTGAAGGGACACTTATAAAAAAGTGCCCTTCAAAATTTTTCTAAAGGGCCACTTGGACAAAAAGTGCCCTTCAAGATTTTTCCTGAAGGGTCACTTAGAGGAATAAATGAGGTGAAGTGCCCTTTGGAAATATTTTGAAGGGTCACTTAGACAAAAAGCGCCCTTTAAATTTTTTTTGAAGGGTCACTTAGACAAAAAGTACCCTTCAAAATTTTTCTTAAGGGTCACTTAGACAAAAAGTGCACTTTGAAAAAATCTAAAGGGTCACTTAGACAAAAAGTGCCATTTGAAAAAAATATGAAGGGTCACATTGGCAAAACCAAGGTAAGGAAAAGTGCCTTTAGAAAATTTTGAAGGGCACTTCGAAGGGAAGTGGCCCTTCAAAACTTTTTCAAAGGGCACTTCAAGGCAAAACAAAATGAGAAAGGCTAAGACAAAATCCTAAAAGAGTAAGAAACCTTGATAATGTAAATTGGTTTTCCTAACATGCTTGAATTATAAGTTTTATAGGTAAAGCCATTTAAAAAACTTGAATGGGTCTACAGTGAAAAACATGGAAGCTTTCAGGAAGAATCAAAGGTTCACAGTAGTGATCCGAGCCATTTATTATGAAGGGTCATCTCACCATTGGTTTTGTAGTGATCTTGGTCATTTTAAGAGGTTAAATCAAAGAGAAAGGCAAACTCCAACTGAATGAGAGAGTAGCTGTAATCAGTTTCACCAAGATGGTGATGGAAAACTATTTTTGAGGCTTCTATTTTGGCACCCAAGAGATCTCTCTTATCTCCCTCTTTTTCTATAATTAGGACCCTTGGGCTCTTGTTTTATCATCCACAGATAGTATGGCAAAGCCCTGTTAGGATGTTTTGCCATTTTCTTGCCTTTGAGAAAAGAAGCATAAGTCTATTTGCTTTCTAAGCTCTGGACATTTTTCTGGGCATGCAAAAGACACAGAGTGACAACAAGTGATGTTTTATCCTTCTGTGATCTATCCTTCATGTTTTTGAGGAAAGAGTTGATCTAATAGGTCATGCAAAGTGTATTCTAGTTGTATGATATTTTACATATTTGTAACCATTTTTTGGACTATATAGATTATCTTTCTAGTTATTTACCTAATGTGATCTCATTCATTTTGTCTCTACATTGAAATACTTATGTTGGAATCTTATAGAGCTTGAGGTATAGACTATATTCTATTATATTGTGCATAAGTATAGGGCATACATTTGGATACTAATTCTTGGTGTATCGCCATTTTAGACTAGGCTTTTCATTTATGCAAAATTCTAACTCTTTTCATTCATACAAGCTAGTTCAATAGTTTTATTTCATAAAAAGCTAATACAGGGAGCTATTCCTTTCAACCTAGAGGTTCATTTCCACTTATAGGCACACCCATAGGCTTGGAAATGCCCCAACATTACCCAAATCTAGAGGAGGCCTAAATAGCCCTCTTCTAGGGTGCAAGATTTGGAGACAATAGTTTCAACATACCTAGTGGGACCAAGTATCATTGCTAAGTCAAGGTAAGTACTATCCTTGATAGGCCTAATGTAGTAGACATACCCCTAACCTAGCATTTGGTGACTCCAAAAGGGTGTGAATCCCTGGTTCTGGACCAAGTTTTATACATTATCCTATATGGTCCTCACAAGGTCCTCAAGATTTTTTGACCAAGTCCCTTTAGTTGAAGATCTTCCTAAATAACAACACCCTGAACCACTCCTAGCCCTATTAAATCCTTGGAAAGGAGGTTTTAGGGAAGAAGAGGAAGAGGTTGAAGAAGTTCAAGGAGAGGAATAAGTTGAAGAAGAGGAAGAAATATAGAATCAAAGGGAAAGAAGAAAAATGGGGGAAAGAGGAGAGAGATAAACGTCAATCCTTCCCTAATTTTAATACCCAAAACCCAATAGATCTTCCTACATATGACTCCATCCCTCCAAATGCTACCAAAAATCTTCCTAGTTTCAATGGGGAGGGTCCTATTACCCCATATAAACATATTAGAGACATCTCTAATTCCTGCAATTTCCATAATGTTACTAGGGCTAACATAGACATTAAGCTTCTTGTTATGTATTTAAAAGGAAAAGCACTTGACTGGTATAGAACATTAGATGGGGGTTACATTATAAATTGTAATGGATTTGGAGACCTATTGGTGACAAGATTTGAAAATAAGAGTGGTCATGCTTCCCTAATACATCAACTGAATGTAATAAGAAGAGGTCTAAATGAATCCAAGGGAGATTTTGATGAGAGATTTCAAAGAACATGGTATAGGCTACCACCAATCATGAGACCTCCTCCTAGCTTTGTGTTCCCAAAATACCTCAAAGGGATTAGTACTGATGTTGTTATTATGTTGCAATCAATGGGAAGATTCACTCCTCCATGTGCATATGAGCTAGCAATTGAGGCTAAGAATAACTTAATTAGGATGGAAGACTTCCTCCAAGAGTTTCCATGCCTTTTCTATCCCATAATTTAGTTGAAGCTTTAAGCATGTCATAAGTTTGCAATGCCAATGTGAAGCCAAGAGCCTTTCCCAAAAAGGTGGAAAACATTGTAGACAAGGATAAAGAAATCAAATCATTGAGAGCTTAGCTCAAGCAAGCTTAATATCAAGTAAGTGCTCTTCTGATTACATAATACTATCCTCAACAAGGATATAAAGATCCATCCTAATACAAATATCAAGGGAGAGGACAAAATCAACAAGGTTGCAACAGATAACCCAATACATATAATCCAAATTGTACTCCTCTTGTAAAGGTTGTTGTTCTAGTTCATGCAAATCTAGTGTAAGGAGAAGATCATGTGGAGCAATGGGGGCAACCTCAAGGTCAATTTACACATGATGATGGAGGAACTAGCTATGGTTTGACTACACAAGATGAAGCTACTCCTTACAGACAATAGAAGAATCATGTCCCAACCAAAGGGATAGTCATGGAGAAGGTAGTAGCCCAAGTGTGGGAATGATGAATTTTCAAGTAAAAGATGATTTTGTGTTGACTCAAGGCATGTCAATTACAACCAATATAAGGGCAAAGAAGATAGCATTGGGAGAGGGCCAGGAGCCATGAATAGCTCTAAGTGATGCCTCTCTAAGGCTACAAAGTGCCAATCCAAGTGTTGTACCTTCTATAATCCATGTTCCTTAACAAAATTATAATGTAAATGTGGATGTCAGGATTGCAACACAACAGGCTACAAATCCTTCATTACCATAAAAAATGCAAGAGAAAGTGAATGATCCATCTCTAAATATTGTGAACTCATTAAAGAGCAATAATACAAGCATATCCCATTGGGAGGTTGTACATATACTTGGTCAAAAGGAGATTTTGCAAGAGCAGTTAGCAAGCATGCATGTAGCTCCTCAATCTTCAAAGTATCATAGTGTGGCTCTCACAGATTATCCAAATCATCTGTTAAAGCCTTCTAATAAATCTTAAAAGCCTCCACCTTCTACCTCACACTCATTGTGGGAGACAAGCTGGTCCATAATTGTATTGTGGATAGTAGAGCAAGCACTATTGTTATGCCTAAAGAAGTGGATGATAAACTAGGTTTGAACTATGAGCCACATAGTAAAGGTGTGTTACAGCTGGATGGAACTCCAACCATGATGGTAATATTGGTCAAAGGTTTGAAACTATTTTTACATGGCTACAAAAGCTTCCCTATCATGCAAGATATTATGGTGGTGGACCTTCCAACACACTTTGTTATATGTTTGTCAAGGGAATTTATAGACAAGATAGGAGGATACCTTTCTAATTATTAGTCCTTTCTAGCTTTCAAGACAAGATATGGAACTAAGGTAACCATAAGGACCCAGCCCTTATCAAGGTTCCACATTGAGCTATACTTGGAGATAATGACAAATCAAAATTATCTAATTAGCAAAGAGGAAGAAACAGTCATAGATGGTGAAACATCTTCTCCTCTTGAAGGTATTTCCAACCTTGATATTGATAAGTAAAACACTAAAACACATGGACTTGATCTTTACACATTCATTGAGGAAATTGATTTGGGAGTTTACTACATGCATGAGGAGAACATCCCAATTCCTTCACTCACCAATGAAGATCATGAGCTTGATGGCATATGGGAAATTTTATATGATGGTTCAAGGAGAAAAGTAGGCATAGGAGTTAGCGTCATGTTAGTTTCTCCATCAAAAAATTGTTACTACTCTTCTTATGGGTTTCCCTTTAGCTACACTTGCAATGTGGTAGAATATGAAGGCCTAGTTCATGGTCTCCAATGGGAAAAGAAGAGAGAAATCAAGATTTTGAAAGTCTATGGGGATAGTGAGTTGGTCATTCATCAAGTAATAAGTCAACCTATAGCCAATAACCCATTTCTCAAGTTCTAAAATCATAGGGTATAGGATCTACTTGAATATTTTGATGCCTTTAACATCCAGCCCATACCAAAAGACTAAAACAAGCATGTTGATAGATTGGATGCAATAGGATCATGTTTTGACTTAGCTACTGATGTTGAATAAGAGAAGGATAAATCCCATATCAAGATCATTGTGAGACCTTTCATTATGAATAATAAGTTGGCAAGTATTTGAAAGTGATGAACAAATTACACAGTTCTTACAAAATGAGGTAGGCTTCTATTCAAGAAATCAAAATAAGTTGCATGATCATTATGAAGAGAAAATTATATAGCTAAAGACAAATAAAATACCCAAAAGGCTGATTACCTTTGAGAGTGTCTTCAATGAGGATGATCAAAATAAGAACCAAATAATGAGCATGTCAACAAAAGAAGAGAACTATGAGAGAGTTCTAATTTTCAAGGACAAACTTTTGAAGATTGTCAAGGTTTGTTCTTAACTGGAAAGGTGAGATTTTATTACATTATGCAAAGATTTTTATGACATCTTTGCTTTGGATTACAAGGACTTGAAAGGCTTTGATCTAAGTCTATCTCATCAGACCATTGAGTTGGAACATGAAGCTAAATTGGTAAGACAAAAGCAAAGACCTATCAACCCCAAGGTAGAAGAACTCATGAAGAAAGCGTTGACCAAATTGATTGAGTATAGGATTATCTTTCCTATCAAGCACTCAACTTGGGTATCCAAACTTATGCCAGTTTGAAAGAAGAATGGAGAAATTAGACTTTGTGTGGATTTTTGTGATCTAAATAAAGTGTCTCTCAAGGATCATTATCCACTCCCTTCCATGGAATAAATTCTTCGAGTTGTTTTAGGTTCTCAAAATTTATCACTTCTTGATGGTTATTTAGGTTATAATCAAATATTGGTAAATGAATAGGATCAATTCAAGATAGCCTTCACCACCAAGCAGGGGACCTTTTCCTACAAGATGTCATTTGGTTTATCCAATGTTGGAGCTATATTTCAAAGGGTAATGGACATGGCTTTCAAAGGTTTGATCGATAAGTTTTTTCTTATTTACCTTGATGATATAAACATTTTTCAAAATATGTTTATGATCATATGGGGCATTTAAGGCATGTGTTTGAGAAGTGTAGAGAGTATGACATATCCCTCAATCTAAAGAAGTGCATCTTCACTGTCCATGAAGGTAAACTTTTGGGTCATGTTGTTTCAAAAGAAGGCTTATGTATTGACCCTGAAAGGATTGAATCTATTCTAGGCTTGTCTTTACCTCAACATAAGAAAGGGATACAAAGTTTCTTGGGAAAAATAAACTTTGTAATGAGGTTTATCTCAAACTTTGCAACTATGATAAAACCTATCATAGCCATGCTAAAAAAGAACCAAGTTTTTACTTGGACAAAGGAAGGTAAAGGCAGATTTGAGGCAATCAAGCAAGCAATTACAACATCTCCCACTCTCTTAAATCTGAATTTTGATAAATATTTCATTCTTAATACTTTTTCTAACCTTGACACAATCTTAGCTATGCTTATGCAAAAGAATGATGAAGATGTTGAGCAGCCAATTACTTTCTTCAGCCAAGGTTTATAGGACTATGAAGTGAGATATTATTTTGTTGAGAAGCAAGAAATAACCATCATTAGAGGATTGAAAAAGTTCAAGCATATGGTTTCCAAAAACAATATCCATGTCCTCCCATCCTAGCACCAAGGAGTTTCTCCTAAGCAAGGATCTTAATGAGAAGAGAGTTAGATGGATCATGAAAGTGATGGAATATGACATTGACATCAAGGTAACCAGCTTGGTAAGAGGAAGAGGTTTGTGTAAGCACTTAACATCCAACCTTCAAGATCCAAAAGAGCAAGCCTTGGTAAATCAAGTTCAAGACCAGCCAACTGATCAAATGCAAAATCAAAGTTGGACACAAGACATCATTGATTTTCTTTAAAATGGTGAGTGTCCCAATGGCTTGAACAAATCTCAAAGAAGGTATTTAGGCTAAAAGTTATTCCTTATTGTCTTGTGGATGGCATTCTCTTTAAAAAATATGTGAATAATGTGTTGCTAAGATTAATTAACAATGACCAATTTGATATGATGTTGGAAAAGTTCCATAATGGTGCAGATGGTGGTCACTTCTCTCCTAGAACAATAGCTACAAAAATAATGAGAGCTAGTTACTATTGGCCTAGCCTTTTTAAGGATTGTTATAATTGGGCTAAGGTTTGTCCTCAATGTGCTTTCTTTGTTGGCAAAAAAAAAATTGCAGCTCTTCCATTGAATCCTATTAAAGTGGACCAACCCTTTATATAATAGGGCCTTGACTTCATTAGCATGATCAACCCTCCATCAAGTACTGGACACAAATGGATATTGACTACTACAGACTACTTCACAAGGTGGGTAGAGGCTATTGCATTGAAAGAGGCAAATGAAAATGCTATCTTAGAATTCTATGACATCATTGTAACAAGGTTTGGGGTTTCTCATGTCATCATATCAAATATTGCACTTGCCTTTATAAGTGCTAAAACTTTTGATTGGGTAGAAAAGAGTGAATTTCATTTGAGTAGCTCATCTAACTACTACCCTCAAGGTAATGGATTGGATAAGTCTACCAATAAGAACCTCATCAATACAATCAAGAGGATGTTTGAAACCAATCAAAGATCATGGCATAACAAGCTAAAGATAGCCTTATGGGCAAACATAATCTCTCTGAGGAAGTCAATTGGTAATTCTCCCTTTGTACTTGTTTATGGGAGAGAAGATAGGTTGTCCATATCATAAGAGATACCTACCTTATAACTTGCACAATAACTAGAATTACTTGAAAACACTCCCATGGAGGTTATATTGATAGAATTAATGCAGCTATAGGAGGCAAGAGATGATGCACACAAAGTTTTGGAACACCATCAAGTTCTCATGAAGAAATCCATGCAATATTTGGAGACAACATGTCGTGCCATAATTTTGTATCTAATTCTATAAAAGCTAAAAAAATGAAAGAGTTAACATGACCATTAGATAAATACAATGTACCTACCTTCTCTCCTTTTGTTATTACCAATGATCCTTTAGTGACCTTCCATGAATTTTTACAAATGTAACTATGCATCCCTCACTTCATAACTACCCTACTAAAATTAGATTTCTTCTCAATTTAAGAAAATTCCTCACCTCTTTTATCAAACATTTGTTTCCATTCTATAATTTAATCTACATCTTACCCTTTCCTACAATTTTACAAGGTTTACCATCACCCAAATAAACCTACCCAAAATCACCTTGAACATAGTCTTGAAAATATTTCTTATGGGGTGTAGCATGAAATGAAGCCCCTGAATCTAACACCCAAGAATAATTAATATTATCTAAATAAATGATTAAATCATATTGTAACACATCACCTACTACATTTGCTTCTTGGTTTTTATCTCGTTGTCCATCTCCTTGTTTTCTTTTTTGAAACCAACAATCTTTATTTAAGTGTCCTTTCTTCCCACAAACCCAACACACCAATGTTCCTCTAGATTTAGATATACCCTTCTTAGACTTCCCATGACCGCCTAGACCCTTTCCTCTATCATTTTTTCTTCACCTATTCTCCATAGTCAAAGCATTACTTGATGTCTCACCTGTGCTTTTCCATCACATTTCTTCATAAGGATAGCACTGATAACATCATCAAACTTTAAAGTGTTTGAGCTAGAGACATAATTAATCACAGCCATGACCAAGCCATTCTAGCTTTATAGTAATGAGTAAAAAATCAAAAGATCCCTAACCTCATCATCAAAATTTACTCCTATAGAGACTAACTGATTTGTGACAGTGTTGAATTCATTTAAATGGTCAGTAATAGACCCACCTTTTAACATTTCTAGATTAAATAAATGCTTCATAAGAAATACCTTATTAAAGGCTGAGGGTTTTTCATACACTCTATCTAATGCATTTATCACATCCACTATTTTATTTTCTTTTGAAATATTGAATGCCACCGACATTGCCAGGCACAGTCGTATTATTCCTAGTGCCTTTTTGTCAAGAACCTCCCAATCTTCATCCTTCATAGTCATCAACTTCTTTGTTATTCCACTCAATGGCATGAAAAGATACTTTTGATATAGATAGTCCTCCATTTGCATCTTTCATAGCTGGTAGTTTTGGCCATTAAACGTCTTGACCTTAAACTTGCCTTCTTCTGCCATTGCTCCCACTCAAACTAGGAAACCTCTTTTCCTATGAGTTTATTTCCAAATAAACCTTTGGCTCTGATACCAACTGTTAGGAATATAGAATGTATAGAAATAATAATAAAATAAAGATAGAATTAAAATTCAAAAAACACAACATAATAGAGACACATATTTAACGTGGTTCACCTAGTATGGGCTACATCTACATAGAAACTGTTAGTCTTTATTATTTAGTCTAACAAATGAAGGGAAAAACCTGTAATACGTCCACTACAATATCCTCTTCACTCTCACACTTTTATCACCTGATTAGAATGCCCTCATATAAAAAGAGAGTTACAAATTAGGGAAAAAATATACTAACTTAATTTATACCATTAGATCTAAAACTTAATAGTAAACAATCCAAATTAGCTATGAAATTACAATATTTTATAATGCATTTTTCACAAAATTTCGCTTCAGAGGTGCTACCCCTGAACCCCTACCAAGGGGGCATAGAAACAATAGTGGGGGGAGGGGATTTCCCACCCACACCCCCTATCAGGAATTGGGAATTAAAATAAGATCAGGCTCCACCATCCAATATTTTAGGTATATTATTTAGTGTTCATGGTTCATGGTTTATGGATTAGGGTTTAGGTTTCAATGTTTAGGATTTAAGGTTTAATGTTTATGGTTAAGGGTTTGGGGTTAATGGTTTATGTGGAAATGGAGTGCACTAGGGTTATTAGTTGCTTTGATGTCCAATATGAGTGACCATATCACGACCACATGAAGATGTCATGTATGAGTGATAGAATACCTACATGTAGAATCATATATGTGGTAGATGAAATGTATGAGTGATTGTATAATTATTATATATATGCTATAGGTTTCATGCTATAGGATATTAATTTATGCATATTGGTAGACCCATTAATTAAAGTTCATTTTTTAAGTTGAGAACAAGGTTGTTAAGAAGATTCTAAGGCAAAGATAGCAAACTCTAAGTATAGTACATATCCAACTTTTTTGATTGAGTATAAACCTTTTATGAAGGTCCAATGTTATTATGTAAACACTATGGAACACTTACAAGTAAAATGATTCAAATAATTTGACAGTTAATCCAATTCAATATCCTTCCAAGAAAGCAGATTAGGCCATCTAGACCTAAAGAGTAGAGTTTTTATTGAATTCTAATTCTTAAGAAAACAATAAAGGAAAATGGTTTCTTATCCTTAGAGCTAGTCTCCAAACATCTAAATAAAAATTTATAAGAATCCTTTAATGAGCTTAGATAAATAACACCTTTTCAAGACCAAACATGCCTATACACAATATTGTAGTAGTGATTAGGACTTAGTCAACTTTTTGGGTGCTTTGGTGATCTAATTTGTATCTTGAGATTATGTAAATACACCTATGAGTCTTGTATCATTATCTTGATATTTTCATTGAGTTTTTGAATTGAATGAGTCCAAAAAACAAAGTAGTTGTAGACCTCTTTGTATCAAGTCCTTAAGAGGTAGAATTTGGCTTAATAAGCCTATAAAGGGTAGATTTGTTGTCATTTGAGTTTTGAGTTGGTGTTCTTCATGCACTAAGAAGCTTGAGTCAAATAATTGGTGAAACTCTTATAATATTGTTCAAATAAGTGAGAATGTACAATTGAGTGTTTTAAGAGTCAAAGAAGGGCTTTGCTTGAAGGTAGATTACTATATTGGGACTAGGTACCCTATTTCAAGTCATTGAAAGTGTCTTTTGATATGAATATAGAGGCTAAGAAATCAAGAGATAATACTAAATAATAAGGTCATTAATATTTCAATATCAATACTCAGGAGACCTTTTGTGATAGACCAAGAGATAATTTATGGTTAGGAAGAGACCTGATTGCAAGCAAGTTTCTAGAGGACCTTCAAGTAGACTAGGTTGAGTAAGTGGAGCACTTAATTTGACAGTAGTAGGGAATAGTGAATATCAAGATATGTCTTGTGTATTTAGGTAGGGCATACTCCTTGAGATCAAGTCATGGCTTAGTTATTTAATTAGGTAGAGAATGCTCAAGTAGATAGAGAATACTTAAGTAGGTAAAACAGACATGCAATCCTCAATGGTATAGATCTATTACATATGTAACATGATTTGTAACCTCCTTTCTTATTATATATTTTGATCTTAAAATTCTAAAAACTAAGTATTGATTAGAATAAAATTTGAAAAACTAACTTCTAAATGGTAAATCATATAGCTTTGTAATTAATTTTAGAAGATGTTGAGTGGCCCTAATTTGCTATATTTAGTAAAATAAATTTAAATTACAAAATAGTTAACATTTATTTTAATAAATATATATTTAAAAAAAAAAACCCCTCTGATAGGAATTACTCCATTGCAATAGTGATGAGCTAAAACTCAGAAGTACAAAAGCACAATTTATTGGGGTCAAACTACATAACATTCATTAGCACATTAGTTACATATATAGGCTTTGAGAAACCTTACTACAACACATAATACAAACGTGGGACTAAACTATTGCCATGTGAGTACTAACTCACTTAATTATTCTAATATTCCCCCTTAGTGCAAACATGGAGAGAGGAACTACATGAACTAAACATCTTTATATTCCCCTTCCCTACCTCGGCCCCGCCCGCCACCCCGCCCCCCCCCAAAAGATAGGCATCGAGTTCACTCGAAAATGCATCCAATACATTGAATATATACCAATTGAAGATGAATGTACATATTTTATTGATAATTTCCTTTAATATAAGCCTATTAAAACTTACAACTACATACAAAGAAGACACACAAATTATAACATCATCAAAAAAATTGACAATAAATTTATTTTGACTTAAAAAATAAATAACAAACTAAATAAAACATGAGAAAATTAATTAAAACAAAAAATTAAAAAAAAACTGTATAATCTAATTTAAACGAAAAAGTTTTAAAAAAAAATATATTAAAAAAAATAAAAAAAAATAAAAAAACACAAAACACAAAACCTAAACCATTTATAAAACACATGAATCATAAAGTAAAATCATGAAAAGCCAAACTAAATCCACAAATTTGAAAATAAATTAAAACTTAAAACTACTACTAATAAACTTAAACTAAATCAAACTTAAAAAATAAAACCGATTACCTCTTACATACCCCCCACAAAAAAAAAAAAAAATCAACTACAAATAAAAGATGACAGAATTTTCAAAGAAGATAAACGAAAAACCCTGAAATTAAGACACTTTAATTTTTATTTTCCACCACCGATGGGAAGACATAGATACATGGAAGTGATGGAGGTGGATGGCAGGGGAAGCTTGATGTAGATATGAGCACTAAAGTGGATAAATGTGGTGGCAGAGTAGTGTTGAGGACAATTGATGATGAGCTGAATGGTCAGATCCCCTATGTCGAGTCAAAGATGTCTACAGAATTTCTTTAGGCTAAGCCTTAGCACAATAATGCAAAAACATTATATATCATGTGCTTCACCAATCTGCTTCTAAAGCTCCATGAGAATATACCTTGTATGCATGTATATGTATATGTATATATATATATATATATATATATATATATAAATAATACAGCTTGAAATATAAAAATGTTGAGAAATCCAGATTTAAATGAGATCTAACACGAAGATCTATCTAATAAACAAATTGGATCTGATAACTCCAAACCCTCATGTATGTACAACTTGGTATAACCAACATAGAGAAGGCCCAAAAATTGTATGACCTACAAATTTTTAGCTTGTAAATCCCAAAAACCCTCGATTTGAATTTTAAATTAAATTACAAAACTTTTATTTATTTTTTAAATATATATACCAAACAGATTCAAAATACATAGAGAAACCAATAATGAATAGATCTAAAAATAAATAGATCTAAAACAAAACACATTGGGCTAAATAGGGATCTAATTTTAAACATGAACGCAATAAACATAATGGAGGAAATACCATGGAAAGAATGAACGAAATGGAGACATAAAGGTGATGCACATGAATGATGCCTGCCAAATGGGTTCACATGGGGTCTACTCTGCTACATCACCGATAGATTGCAAGAAGGGTGAACTAACTAACAATGGGATTTGCATGAGGTTCGCTTTGCATATTCATTTCTTACACGTTTTGAAAAAAAATTACAAATGGATGACACATCGACAAAGAAAAATGATTTTACATGAGGTCTACTCTACTTGCTCGTTGCCTTTACCTAACTTGACAAACAAAACATGGGTAGAGTGAAACTCAAAGAGGCCTCTTTTGAGAAACCAATCTAATACCATTGATAGGAATTACTTTATTATAGCATTGATGAGCTGGAACTCAGAAGTGTAAAAGAACAATTGATTGGGGTCAAACTACATAACATTCATTAGCACATCAATTACATATATAGGCTTTGAAAAGGCTTACTACAACACATAATGCAAATGTGGGACTAAAATATAGCCATGTGAGTATTAACTCAGTTAATCTTTCTAATAACCTCTAATTGCAAAACAAACAAAAAAATACATGGATTTTAGAAGTCTAATTGTAAAACAAAACAAAAAAATGGATTTTAAAAGGGCGTATGCCCTTTGCAAAGGATGCATGGCCTTTGCAAAGGGCATACACCCTTTAAAGTTGGGATCAAACTTTTCATAATTTTTCTTTGGTTTTTAAAACAAAAGGGCGTATGCCCTTTACAGAAAATGGCTTGCATTTTTTATTGTGTCATGTTTTTTATCCCCAAACATTGTGCATCTACTTAGGTGATTAACTAAACTAAGGGGTGGGTGCTCCTTGATCAGTTAGCGATGATCTAAATTGAAGCATTACCTTTATAGGATAACATTCCAAATTCTGTTTCAAGTGGGTTTTCTCCCCCATGAGGGTTTCCCACATAATTAATGTGTTATGTGCTTTGATCTTGCAATGTTTTTTTGGTTCATTGTAATGAATTCTTTATATGCTTCATGAATGATATTTTTGAATGGTTAAGAGTTTCAAGAATTGGAATTAAATTTGATTTTATTTCATCAATGATTCACCCCCTCTGTGATTATGCTTCTAACAATTGGTATTAGAGCAAGTCCTTCAGGAAGGATTGACAGCTAGAAGGTGGTCCTTGAAACATAAAATGGCTAAAAAGCTAAGGAAAGAGAATCAAAAATTGAGATTGATGGTAAAAGTTCTTAAATATAAGATTAGTTCTTTTTATATAAGGTGGATTAACTCTAACTCCAATGAATTTGAATATGTAAAGATCATCAAAAAACTTAGAGAGCAGGTCAAGTCCTCTATGGAATATGAAGGAAAGGTAAGTCATCTTCAAACCAAGTTTGAGATAATGATGGAAATAATCAAAGAAGATACGATGACTATTCATGATATTAAGAATCATTTATAAGATACAAATTCAAGTTTTAGGTCAAATAAGGTTGAGTGTGATCAATTGAAAATTGATCTAGGCTTGAAGTTTGATAATGAAAAACTAGTGGTTAAAATGAGCAAGTTTAAGCATGAGAAGATAGTGGTTAAATTGAGAAAGGTTGAGAAAGAGGAATTGAATAAAGTCAAGAAGGATGATATTATGAAAAATAAAGTGAGAATACCAGAAAGGCATCCCAATGCTATGAGGTTTTTCAATTCATCTCATAAACAATGTTATGCTTGCAATTAGTTTGGTCACATTGCAAGAGTTTACAAAAGAAGAAGTAACTTATCAAAAGGAGATAATATCTATCATCAAGAAAAAGGTATGAATAATATTTTTTGTTTCAAATTTCATAAAGTTGGTCATATTTCAAAATATTGTAAGAATAGGTTAAATGAGTTTTCAAGGCAAAATAAGGTGTATTGAGCTCCTAGTGTGTAAGGAAGAGGTCATACATGGATATGGAGACCTAAGATTAATATGAGAGATCAGATTGAGACCAAAAATGAATTGGTTGATGAGAATATCAATAAACATGTTTTTTTTTTGTGGTAGATATGAAGGTAATACAAGAATACTATTTATCAAGGCATGTTGATAAAGGAGTCAAAGAGAAGATGGATGAGCTAATTAAGCCTATGATGAGGCTTAGGAAAGATAAGAAAACTAGTGAAATTATGGAGACTTGGTAATATACCAAGTTTTAGGTGTCCTGAGTGAATTGGAAGGTGATGTGTCTCTATTAGGATTCATAAAGGAACTACTCAATCTTTTAAATCATCATGGAATGATGTTGCAAAGTTGATAAGTAAGAAACTAATCAATGAGTCAAGGTATATTCTTTATATTGATATGAATATAGTTGAGTATGGATGCTCTAAATTTATTTAAATCTTGTAAAATATGTATATCACCTATTAAGAGACGTGAAAAAGTATTTGAAGGTCTGAAGTTGTTTGTGGAATAATATCTCACTTTGAGTATCCTTGGTTGGCATAAGGATTTCAACACTAGAAACGCTTGACATGGTGTATCTTGGGTTGTATAATGAGTTCGGTCATAAACATTGGTGAGAAAGTGTAAAATTATGATATGAATGTATTAAATGAGGTTATGGTATGCTAAGAGGCAGTCCCATGATACAAAGGTATGAGATTTTCAAGTTATGTATCTTTGTTTGCAATATATCTCTTTGAAGTGACCTAGGAGAGGAGTATCTTTTCTTGTGTAAGAAAAATGTTATTAAATGGCCAATATTGGTAAGTTAAGTTCAGATTTGATTAGAAATAATGTATGAATTCAATTATATTTAATCCATATATGGCCTAATTAGGTAGTTTGTTCATATTGGTAGCTTGAAGAGCTCTTATAAACATGGACTCAAGTAAATTTAGTTGCTTTTCATATGAGAAGGTTTGTTGAGCATGTTATTACTATTTAGATAAGTTGTGATTATTTGATTCATATGAGAATGTTTATATACCATTTAAATAAGTCATTTGGGCCCAATAAGATCAACATTTAATTCATTTGTCTCATGAAAAGATGTTGGATAGTTGTGGTAACCTATGTGTAGATGAAGATGGCTACATTCAAGGTATGTTCTTGTAATAGAGTTTGTATGTGTATGTTTGAAATATTTTGGTTTTGTTCAGATAGAATATGGAGTTAGGGGGAGATAAATCAGGTTTCTTGAGGAGTATGTGAAGTTTCAAAAATGCTTTCTATAAGACACGAATCAAGGATAAGTTTAGATAAATGTATGTTCTCTTCATTTGATAATATGTAAGGTATGAATAGAGTGATGGAGAGCGTATGTGAGATGTTTCAATTAAAATGAGATTATATGGTTGAGTATGGTTTTATAATAGGTTATATGAGATGATAATTATGTTAGGGGGATATTTCTAAGCTCTGTGAATAGTTTGACAAGTCCAAGGATCAAGTTGTCATGTTGAGGAAGAAACCCTTTGTCATTAATGTCAAAGGGGGAGAAAGTTCAGAATGAAGGAGTTGTTCACTTTGGGAGAAAGAATTATTAAAGGTGTTTTAAATCAATGACAAAGGAAAATATTTTTGAATTTTTTTTTTAGATGCATTTATTTTCATTTATGTCAAGGTGATCTTAGTATATAATACATTAATAACAAAGTGATAGGCTCCAAGTGGATTTGAGAGTGCATATCATATGTATAGGACTTTGAGGTGATTGAACATATTTAAAGGGATAAATAAGGGTTAAGTATTTCTTGGTGCACTTATGGAAGTGAAAGTAATCCATTGGAATAGTCTTGTGAAGTTCTAGGTGATCCTAGTCATCTCCTAGTCAACTTGGCAGATCTTCTTGAGTAAGCATATTGATGATGTCAGAATTAACACGCATGAAGGTTTCAAAATAAATTGGTCACATGGATTTTTTCATTATTTTTCTTAGATCAAATAGATAAAATTTTAAGTATTGATATGGTGTATATAAAATGTTATGGTGGTGCAAAGTTGGTCTCCCAAGTAGATTTCACTATTTTCCATACTTGGCCAAATTTGCAATATTAAGTGAACAAAGGAAAACCAGTCAAAAGTATTTTGTCTAATTTTTTTGATAATAGATGAATTTGATGGTGGTGTAAAAATAAAAGTGGTATAGGAATTCAATATATATCCATAAAAATTTATTATGAGGTTTGATTGGATGTACAATTGCATTTATTTCATGTGAGAGTTGACTGTATTTTTTTCTAAATAAATAAGGGTGCAAAGAAATGATTCTAAAATACAAAGTATTGATCAAATATTGTTGGTATAAAAATAAAATATGAATTATACTCCATATAGATCATCATAAAAGTGATTTAGAGTTTTGAATATTAGTAAAGGTGAAGTTATTGTAGGTCAAAGTTGACTTTTCTTGACTGTAATTATTGCAAGTCTAAGTAAGCTTTTTGCAGTGGTGTTTATGAGACTTTGGAGGCTGAATGAAAATGTATTATGGATTTTATGATTTTATTGAGTTATTTATATTTCCATCCATATGTGTATTGTATATGAAAAGTTTATATTCAGGTAGTTTGAGCCTCATTTGTGAAGACAATGTTTTTGGGCTAGTTAAGCCTAATAGGTCTTTAAGACCTAATGGATGTTTTAGAGTATGAGTGAATGATTTGATGTTAACTGAGAATGAAAAAGGATAATATATAATTAAATTAAATTTATTGAATTTTTTTTGGGTCATTTGTAATGGCCATATGGAATATAGTGGCTTATAGTGTTACATGAAGGTGAATTTGGTCTCCATGGGACTTATTGAAGGCTTGAGGGCTAAAAGAGGTTTCTTAAGGTGAACAAGTGACTTTAAAGTGTTTTATAATTTTTTAAACATAAATATAGAATGTATAATATTGTTTTAAAGTGTTTAAATGAGTTTCATATTTGGTTAAGGGCTATTGGCATCTAGGCGTAACGTTTGGCCTAATAGAGGTCTAATTACTCAGGTCTTGGTTAAGCCTCGTGTGTTGTTTTGAGCCATTTGAAGCATGGTTGACATAATGAGTTGATGTAAACTTTATGTAACATGTCCTAAGACATATATTAATGTTTGTCCAAGTGGTATAAATGCCTTAATGGTTAATTAAAGTTTTGTGTCCAACCAAGATTGATTGGGGAAAGAATAATGCATATGTAGGTCATTTTGGTCTCATTATGCTAATTAGGCAATGGAAGAGTGAAATGTATTAAATATGAATTTTCATAAGGGTAAGAGGACATGAAAAACATAATAAATTCATGTTGAAGATGTGACAAAGGTATAACATTGTTTTTTCAGGTCATGATCAAGTAAAAAGATTTGTTTCAATGCTTTTAAGCCTATTTTACTTTGGTGACCTAGTGAAAAGGTTTTGATAATTATGGAATGAAGAAAATGGTACGAGACTTTGAATAAGTTTTTGAGGGAATGAAAATAATAATAATAACATGTTGAACATTTCATAAATATTAGATAGTGCTGCTGAAGGTAATCAGTAAATTCTATATTAATTCAAGGTATGATTAGGCCTAATTTGTGTACATGACTTAGAGTGAAGAATTGCATTGAGTATATGTTGAAAGAGTAATGCATAGGTTGTGTATGATTGATATTTATGATGTTTCAATACTATATTTACATCTAATAATATTAGAGTGTGAAGGAGGAATGGCCTCAAGGTCCTGAGCATGTGTATGAGGGGTAAAGAAGGGAATAAGTTGTTGTATGTCTATGTAAGAGGCAAATTTGTGTTTGTATCAACTACCATCACTTATATAAGGTAGAAAGGTAGGTTTGCAGGCATTAGAAAGAGATAAGACCATCATTAGGTGTGTAATACATCAGATCAGAGGTGGATATTATTATGGAGGTGGTTGAGTTGGTCCTTGATCATCTAGGGGGTTGTAGCCTCCTTACTAGTTGGTGCTAGCTAAAGGTCAAGTGGGTGCTTGACTAAATTGAGGGGTGGGTGCTCCTTGATCAATTGGTGCTGATATAAATTGAAGTAATACCTTTATAGGACAATAATCCAAATCTTGTTTCAAGTGGGTTTTCTCTCCCATTAGGGTTTCCCACATAATTCATGTGTTATGTGCTTTGATCTTGAATTGGTTTCTTTGTTCTTTGTAATAAATGGTTTATATGCTTAATGAATGATTTTGTTGAATGGTTAAGAGTTTAAAGAATTGGAATTGAAGTTGATTTTCTTGCATCACTGATTCACCTCTCCTCTCAGTGATTATGTTTCCAACACAAGGAATGTCAGAAGGGATGTAATTTTTTATTTTCAGGGTTAATATATTGGTAACATGAATGAATGAAAGTAATAAGATAGATTCTAGGACCTCAATGTATTATCCCAATACTAAAATTTTTCCATTATTAATTTGATCCATAGATCAAATGTGGAGCCCTATTTCAATCAAATTAGGGCTCATGACATCTTTGTCCACCTTCAATAATAGAAAATGATAAATAAAAAATATTGGCATCCTGTAAGCTACAGATTCCTTTGTAATGGGTGATGCAGGTGATGTAAATCTAACCACTACCCTAAATCTAGGTTTGGTGTACAATATGGCTCCTTGGCATATGGTATCCCCTAAAATCTATTTCATTGCCACTCATCACCACCACCTAGTGCATGTTGAAATCTTTCACCACTTGCATATTCTTTTTGCCTTGCCCTTTCTTCCATGGGTCCAAGTTTGGTATTTTCATATGTTGTTAACCATAATTTAATTACTCCAAATTTTAATATATTCTTAGCATAGACAAACATAAGCTACAAGATATACTTTACTACCTCAGTGTCTTATTCATACATAAATAATATTGTAATATAGATTCGAGTCAATCATCGGACATAGAGCTCTATCGTAATCAAATAATCACTTGTGATGTCCTTGTCAACCCTTAACAATAGAAATTGACTAATCAAAGATGTTTCCACCTTGTAAGCTATATACCCGTTTACAATGCATGCAAGTTATGTAAATCCAATAGTTATCCTAAATATGACTCTAGTGTATGATAGAAGATGCCATGAGAGATGATTTGATTATAGTAGGGCTCCATGTTTGTGTAAAGCTTGAATCGACACTACAATACCGTTGACATGAGAATAAGATATTGAGGTCCTAAAATCTATCTTGTGGCTTTTGTTCATTCATGTTGCCAATGTATTAATTAGATTAGTGTTAAGAACATATAGATATTCCATACTTTAATACCTGGAAGAAAGGGTAAGGCCATATAAAACATATAAGTAGTTAAATATTTTAAGATATATTGAGCAATGATAGTGAGGGGAATGACAACCCATGAGGAGCAATGCCACTTGATGAGTCAACTACCAATGGCAAGGGAGACTCGAACATGGGACCTACTGGATAAAGCCCACCTTCTTTACCGTTGAGTCACCACTATGATGCTTGTCAATATAATATATAGCTTCCATTGAACCATTTTAATTTTCCGTTACATAATTAATACTATATATAATTAATTATAGAGCTTAATAATAATATTAATTGTTATTATATATAATTATTATATAATATATATTATATTAGTATATTTTATATTATTAATTATAGAGCTTAATAATAATATTAATTATTATTATATAATATATATTATATTAGTATATTTTATATTATTATATATAGTATTAATTATGTAACGGAAAATTAAAATGGTTCAATGAAAGCTATATTTATATATACTATTTTTAATATATGATACTATTAATAAATAAATGTATTGAAATATAATATATTAGTGTTTATTTAATTTATATATTATTATTTGTTGGATGTTTTATTTCTCAAAATTTTATTTGTGAATATGACTTTTCCATTTTTTTATAATTAATATTGTAAATTATACTTATTTATATTAATATAGATATGCTCTTCATTAAAAAAAATACCATAATTAATATTAACAGTGTAGCAGACAGGGGCTCAATGTTGCATCCTAACTATTTGATAGATGAATAGGCACCTGGAAGCGTCCACAAAAACTTATTCTGTATGAATAAAGGAAGAATCTTGACCCTGAGTGAGGCTCAAGTAGAAAAATTCCGTATGCCTTTCTGGTACTATGCAAGCGTGGGCATGGCCGGCCAAAGGAGGAGCCAGTGGCACTCTAGAAAGATCAAGTAGAAGTGACATTGGAAGAGCCGGATATGTATTTATATATGGATTTTGCTTTGGTCTGTTGCTTTGATGTAGTATGGTTGTTAATTGCAGATAGACATTGTAGATGTAGTATGTCTATTACTGGTAGATAGTCATTGGGCTGCTCCAAACAGCTTCGCAACAACTCACATTGGTGATGATATTTTGACTGTGGGTGATTTTATCATCGATAGGTTGGATGCTGAATTTGGTAATGACAAGCTTAATATGTCTAAAATGCCATCTAATGGAGAACCCATTTAGCCCTTTGAGAGTTATCAACATAGGTTGGTATAATGCAATAGTTCAGATATTAATTTTATTGTGGGATTTTATTTGTGTATGTTGTTTAAGTCTGACAACTTGTGCATTGATAGGGAAGTATTAAAAAGAGCTCTTTCATGAAGAAACAACAATACCATCATCTGCTATAAAACAGTAGATCCAACTGGGATGGAAGGGGAGTATGAAATAACCACCTTTGAGGTTATGATTACTTCGATGCGGAGGAGAAAGGGAGAGCCCTCCAAAATCACAGAGCAGAAACGGTTTGAAGGAGGTGGCAACAATACTATTTAATTCTCAGGTTAGATAAAAGTAGTTCATATTCGGTTTATTATAATAATATAATATATATTTTAAAATTATATCAATTTTTATAATATATATTAATGATGAAAGTATTGAAGTCATAAAATCTATTTTATATAATAATAGTTACAAATGTTTCTCTTTTTTTTTTAATTGTATATAATATTAATTACAAAGTTAAAGTTCTTATTAATGATGTGGAAGAGGTAATTTTGTCAATCTTTAAAAAATAATTATATAATAATTGTGATGTAATTTTTTTTTCATATCTATAAGAACAACAATAAAAATATACCAAATAAATAATAAATAACACATAACTTATATATATTAATATATAATATAAATAATTGTATAATATAATTATATTATAATATAATAATGTGATTCTTATAATATATTAAAATATTATTATTTTTATTTTTTATTTAAAAAAAAAAACGAACCACTTTTATATTAATATTAATATAATGATAAAAAAATAGTGCCACGTAATTATGCTCATACTAGAGGAGACATTTTTAAACGTCCAAGTACAAACAAAGAAAAAGAGATAACATATCTGAAAATTATCCATTATGATCTTTCAAGGCGAGGATCTGCTCAATCTGCTTTCGTTTCTCCAGCGACCAAGATAGGGGAAGAGGACCAAAATGTATCAGGTTTAAATGATCTAAAGCCCAATTGGCCAAAGCATCCGTCATCTTATTCTGCTTCCTCGATATATGAGAATAAGTAATAAAAAGGAACTGGCTAGCAGTAATTTTAATATGGCCCTGAATCCTGGCAATAAGCCAATTATTACATGGGTGACTCGAAGGAAGTTGACAACCTTGGAGTCCGATTCAACAATGATACTAAGCATCCCAGCTTATTAACTTCCAAAAGAACCCCATAAACAGCCATAATTTCAGCAACATTGTTAGTGTAGTACCCCAACTGATGAGCAAAGAAGAAAAGTTGTTCTATAAACTATATTTTATGGAAAAGTATAAATTAAAAGTAAAAAATTAAAATAAAAAATAGTAAAAAAATATGTCAAATGCAAAGTTAAATTATAAAAAATAATTTTTATATTTTAAAACTTGTTATTCAATTTTTACAATTTTTTAATTTAAAAAAAATTATAATTTTTTTTTTTTTTCATTTTATTGGTGTACATGATATTTTTTCATGTTCTCATGATACAATTTTTAAAATTAAAAACAAACAAGTGCCCATACATTTATAAACCATAATCAATTTTTCCAAAAATATCTTAATATTTTTCACTTTTATTTTTAATTTAATGGACATTTGGAATGCTTGTATTTTCTATAGATATTACTTCTAATTATATATAATTAATATTCTTATCTCCATGACTAGATCCCTAGCCAGTTCAATTTAAATCGGCATCAGATTAGGCATTCTATTTGGACAGACCTGGAAGTTAAAATAGGTCACATAAAATGTGCAGACAAATAGGATTGAGAGTAGATCAAAAGATAAACACCATAGATGATATTTTAGACAGAGAACAAGATTTTTGGTCGCTGCAGGTGCCGGCTACCGGCTGGCAAATGCAAATGATTATTTTGCGAGTGCCAGCCTGCCAATAATCAGGCTTGCATGAGCGAAGAAACCTCTTAACGAAAAATGTTGCTGCTTTTTGCTTTGTTTTCTTTCCTGCTTCCCTGAAAAATCCTTTTTTTTTCTTATCTGGGTTGCTGAGAAATTCTGTTTTTCAATTTGGGTCGTTGCAGAATCTTGTCTTCGGCGTTGAGCTTGTGAGAATTCATGTTGTTTTTTACTTTGGGTTTGATCTGCCTCATTATCAAATAATGCTATTCTGGTTTGGATGGCTGAGAAATCTTGCTTTCCAAATTTGTATTTATTAAGAACTTTTACTTTTGTAAGCGGGTTAGTGAGAAATCTTTCTCTTTTTCCTTTTAGGTTTTTCCTTCAGCGTTCTTGTTATAAGCATTTGGGTTGTTGAGAAATCACCCTCTTTCAATTTGGGTGATTGGATATTTATGTCTCTGGATTTGGATTATCGAGACAACTTGGTGTGTTTGCCTTTGTGTTTCTTCTTTCCAATCTTGTTTTCCAAATTAGATACCTCAGATATATTGTTGTCTATTTGATTTGAGACATTGAGAGGCCATGTTCTGTTAAACTGGGTTCCTGATTAATTTTTTATTTGCTATTTTGGTTTCTGTGAAATCATCTGCTTTTTGCAATCAATTATTTAGAATGTGCTTGCTTATGTTTCCTTTCTAACCTATTTGGTGGCTGAGACTCTGAATTATTTAGATGGGTTGGTGCGATAACTTATTTATATTCCAAAACATATTTGATTCTATTTGTTGTAGGATTTCCTTTTTGAATTCAAGGTCTTAAGAAATCTTGATCCCTAGATTAATTTGTTGAGAAAATTACTTTTCTTGGTTTGGTTCGTTGTGAAATTGTAATGCTTCAGATCTTCTGTGGGTGGATTTCATGTTTTTACTCTAAAGGTCTGAAAAGCAATATGGTACTATTAATAAATTTATATATTTCTATAGGTTGCATTAATGTATATTTAATGCATGATTCCTCCTCATATGTGTTAAGTGTGCCCAATTTCTATTTTTTACTGGATACACTACTTACTAGTTGTATCTTTGAGAAATTGTTTTCTTTGGGTAGTGTATGGTTTTCTGCAATATTCGTTCAGTTGGATCATTGATTTATTCTGTTCTACTATTTCTCTCTCTCTCTCTTTTTTTCTATTATCAAGTTTTTTTAATTTAGTCCTTTTAATTCCTACATTCTTGTTCACTTTGGTCCTTTAAAAACGTGTTATTTGTGAATTCAAATACAGTTGATACGGATCCTCGTACTTTAATGCAAGGACCAATGAATATTGTTGATCGCCCAATAAATATGGAAGTTCATGATCTATATGGATAACATTGGATAATCACCCTACATTTTTTTCTAATGAAGTTCCAATTTTGACTCCCAGATATGAATAGTAATACTTGTAGATAATACTAGAGTCCTACGCTTTGAACTAAATCCCCTCCGTCTCTTGGTTGCATTTAGCCCTCTAATATTAGTGTCCAATAGTGTAAAGATTTTTGACAGATCCTAGATGTTTATAATCTAGTGGGTCCTAAATTCCATCTGGATTTCTCAAGATCCTAGATGTAAAAATTGAAATGTATTAATGGACGGGCAAATTTTCATAGAGACTATCATTATGACATTCAAGTTTTAAAAAGGCCATTTTATATTATAATGTCTTAGGCAGCCTAGAACCTACACGACCAATACGGTAGTGATGCTACGAGCCTATGACTACACCAAAATCTAATGATCGTAAACTAAACCTACTAGTAGATGTGCATTTGGAAGTTAGCCAATGGCACTGACAATTTGGCAAGGTCAAATTAATTTTTTAAGTCTTAAACAAATGCCTACAGGATACAAGTTACAGACGGCTTCCGAGAGGATTCAAGGAGGATTTTGATATCTTTAGTTATTAGCTTCTTATTAATACATATCTAATAAGTGAATCAACGATCCTCATCTGATCAATCATCACATTATTACCAAGTTACCAACTGCCCTCAACCCTGTATCACAAATCATGGCCCATGGGTTTGATTCTTTAAAACTATGAACTGCAGTCTACCTTCATGAGGTCACGTGTTCAATTCTTTCCTAAAATTCCTCCCTATCCAAAAAAATAATCTCTGTTTTAGGTCATAGATTTGAGTCTCGACTCTTTCTTTGCACTCAGAAAAAAATAATTTCTACTTCAAGTTGCAAGTTTAACTCTCTTTCCTTGCACTTGAAAAAACATGCATGAGGTCATAGGTTGTAAAATCTTTTTGCCATTATAAAGTAGTGTAAAATTATTTGATGAAATAAGATGAGATTAGACCAATGTTTTGATTAATTTTACCCTCACATTATAGCCAAGGTTTTGAATTTTAATTGCATTCAGCTACTCTATTTTCTCTAAGTTCTATGTGCACTCAAATATGGAATTTGTACTTGCATAAGCTATTGTTGGTAAGGTCTATGAGATGGCCATTCAACAAGTGGCTAATGAGGTAAAACTATTGGTGAACTTTGAAGAAGACTTTGAATGGTTGAAGAATAAAATTGCGCAAATAATTTTTTTTTGGATGAATTTGTTGAAGAGCACACTAGAAAAAAATATTCTATAAAAAAATGGTTGCAAAGCATTCGGGACATTGCTTGGGAGGTAGAGGACATATTGGAAGAATGTGTTGTGGAGTCTATGCATGGTAACATTATTCAGTCATGGGCTTTGAGATTTAATCAATGGATACTTCACCACAAAATGGGGTGAAGAATTAAAAATATCAGACCCAGAATGAGCCTTGTTATTGAAGAGGGAAAGCAATTGATCAACATAGAGTTACCTAATACTAGGTGTCTGTAAATGAAGTAGCTTTAATGAGTACATCAACACAACTAAAAGTGAAGAAAGTAGGTGTCTTGCCTACAAATTCACACCTCATGGGAATAGAGTTGAAGGTCTAACATATGGTGGGCTTGTTAGAGAACCCACAAGTTTAAGTTATATCCATCGTTGGAATGGGTGGCATGGGCAAGACATATATTCTCCAACATGTCTATGACACCACAAAATCTAGGTTTGAAATTGATATGTGGCTTTTGGTTTCTCAAATCTATTTTGTTAAGAATTAACAAAGTGACATAGCCTCTTGCATACATTTATAAAGTGATGAAAACTTGAAAAGAGAGCAACATGAAATTATGGATGGTAAGGTATCTGAGGAGAGAGAAGCGGAATGGATTCATGACTATTTGCAAGGAAAAAAATCTCTTATTATGCTAGACAATGTGTGGATGGTGTCTACAAAGGATAGTCTCATAATGCATCTAAGCCTATAATTATGGTTATTAAACTTTGTCAAAGTGGGGATCGTATTTGATAAGCCCATTGATGTTGATCTGTCAATGATAAAAATCACATGGTGAGGGACATTCTTTGAATGGTTATAGCCAAAATGATGGCCATCATCAGTTATGTACCCTGTAGAAGTTAAATTATGTCCAAAGATCTTTGAGAATAAGTATTATCATTTTATAGACTAGAAGACAACTAAATGTTAGACAGAATGGAAGCAATTAGATACAACTAAAATCTTCCATTATGTCTAACATTTGGTTGTCCTCTACTCTGAGATCAAAGGCTTGCCCAGGTAGTTGGTATGGTAAAATGGTGTGGCCAATTCTATCATCTATGTCTAAGCATGACATTTTTCCTAGAGTTCTAATTGTACCCATCCAATTAATGCATTAGCCATTGAAAGCCCTACTCCCTTTTCTCTACTCATCTATGAAATCTCACAATGACCATAATTTTGATAATTTCCCTCTTTCAAAACTAGTGCTGCAATTTTTCGAGGCATATTTTGCACCATACCCAGTTCACAACAAATTATTGCACATATAAGGCTAAGGCAAAGCACTTATAAACCATTGGGTTACTAATTTTTATGTTCAGAAAAGGGTGATGCTTAATTTGAAACCAACACAGTAGGTTGCAGATGTATTTTACATTTCAAGATGTGGATCTCTACTCCTATGATTTTTTCATGGGGCATATTGAGCATGGGAAAATGTTAGAGCACAATTTTAGAAACCTGGTCTCTATAGGAGATCTTTGTAGAGGATATGCTGACGCATAATATCCTTATGAGATTGGAATTGCAATAGCATTGGAAGGTGTTGGAGTTCAAATTTAGGTACTCTATACTAAATTCAATAGACTATTTTGTTATGGGTGGAGCAAGTTTAATTTAATGCTCTATGTTTTTCACCTCGTGTTGCTAAGAAAATTTAGTAGTTTTTTAGTATAGAAATTTCATGGATTTTTATTTATTTTTTATGTTGAGAAATTTTAAGAGAAATTTTGAGAATTATATGTAAACAAGTGATTTATTTTTTATCAGTTTTAAAATCTTAAAAAAAAATCATTCACACTTACCTAGTAAAAGAAATTTATTAAATTAATGGGGAAAAATTTTAAATTATTGAAAGAAATTTTTATCCCCCACTAGTTTAGGGATTTTTTTGTTGAAATGAAAATTTAAGGCTCCTATTTTAATAGAAAATATTCATTTTATTCCTATACATTGTTACAACTCTATTGTACCAACCTTATATTGAAAATAGGAGCACAAGCCCTTTCCATGACAAAGCATCCTCAAGGTAATGTGTGTAGCTATAGTGAACATTCTTTCCCTGCAACACAGGCAATAACAACAAGCTTTAACTAGTTTCTATATAGAATTATTAAAGTAAAAAATAATAAATTAACATCATGTGCAAGGTGACATTAGTCTAAAAACCCTCACAGTTTGTTTTTTGATGGGTAGGGGTGACCGTCAAATTTAACCCCTACCCACGATATGACCCCATCAGATCATTCCTATGCTCATCACAAATCACTTCCCAGAAATTTGCTCAAATTTATTTACCACACTACTCATGCTCGCCTTGTATGTGAAATATTTATCTCATTTTTTGTAAAGATTCTTCATTTACAACTGCCTTTCCTAGGTTCACATTTTCGCATCACCAATCAGGCATGTTCATCAATCTTTAATGAAAAATGTCAACTTTAAAATGACTATAAATGCATATTCATCTAATTTTTCTCTTGTGAGATGAATCTGTAGGGATTCACCACTATATAAGCCATGTTGTCTATTGATTCTTCCCAATGTTTCATCCTCACCACACAATCAACATCTAGTTTATGCCGAGATGAATCTACCCTTTAAAGGGCCATGAGAGTAAAATACCTCTAGCTTATTATTTGTTAATCCTAAAATGTCGAAAGGGAAGGCATATAGTAAGAAGAACATGGCTGATAGTGTGGGGTTTCAATTAATTTAAGTGGGTCACATTTCAAAGCAAACCAAATAGAAATGTGTTATGAAACTCTCATATACTATTAAAAAAAAGTTAGAAATATAAATGTGTTTAGAATTTTATATACAATATCAAAAAAAATAAAGGTCTAAGTTACAAGTTATGCATCTTTAATTTTTGTGAAAGTAGTGGAGTAGTAATAATGAATGAATTTGTGAAATGTATTTTTTTAATTTGTTGAGAAATGTTACGTTTGTTGTAAATATTAAAGAAAATGTATTACATTTAATCTTATTTTATCTAATTTTCTAAAGTTTAGATATTTACTATTTTTCATTCTTGCATAAAACTCAAATGTAAATGTAAGGGAGATATGCAAGTTATACATTGAATGTACTCTTGATATAGCTGTAAAGATCAATCCTTAACAATCAATGTTGTAAATATCAATTTTTGTCTTATTGAGTATCATTCTTTGTGATTTATATATGGTCAAAGTCCATGTCATTTTGAAAGATATTTAGTGATGATTATCTTGTGTAACAAGAAGAATTGACATATGTGTTAAATTGAAAATATCCTATGGAGACCAAAGTATTTTTGAAGGCAATGATGACATACATGGATAAGGAAGGTGGTTTTGAATTTAGAGTATATATAATGTGAACAATTTCTATGATGGCTCTATTAACTAACCTTTCTTTCACCTATAGACTAGATGTCAATGTAATCTTTTATCATTTACATAGAAGCACAGATGGCTTGAGCTAAGTGTCATTGTGGTTAGGTGTGTCATGTTATTTTCTCTAATTTGTTTTACATATTGGAATTAGACTATTTAATGATTTTAATATTTTCTTATTATGCATTATTGTCAATTTCTTAGCTGCATACAAATGTATTAATATTTTAAAATCTTCTTGTTCTTCTAGGGGCATGAATGTGGCCATTATTGACATGACCATATTTTAGTCTTCTTTTGTTGGGTTTACATTTTTAATGTTGGTTAATAAAATTTTCAATAGTAGTTGATTTGTCATATATTTTTGTTGATGAAAATTTGTGTGTAGTATTACAATTGTGTCAAATGCTTACCAAATCATGTCACTAAATGACTTCTTCACATATATTGGTATGTCATTTATGGGGGGAGTTTTCCCTTGGTCTCCAATAAATATAATTGAGAAACCACCAAAATCTTTGTTGTTATGTTGAGGGAAAGCCTCATGCAATCAGGTATTTATATTATTGATCATCTTATCTCCTATGAATCACATTTCATTAGTGAGCACATATTTAGTGTGTCTCATTTGTTCTTGGAAAATTCTTAATTCTTGTCCCTCAAGTGCCTTCATGTATTGGATAAGAATGCAAATGTTTGGATGTATTTTTAATGCATTTATGTTAAATATTTTGACACCAATTAGATCAAGGAGAAGTAGGGGAGAACTACTTCAACATTCAATTCCATTTAGGCCATATTTGATTCCACTAATCAAGTATGACTTCCATGTACCTATTTTTTCCTTGAATAATCATCCTGAGTAGTGGAGCATGTGTCATTTTTTGGGCATAGTGTAGAAAATTGTGAAGTTTGTTTGTTAATTACTTCACAACTCAATTGGAAATGGCTCACTTGAGCACATAGCATTTGTAATTTGGTTGACTGTGCATTAAAAATCTATAAACTATGTCATTATGTGCAAGATGATTAATATATGCGAATAGTTTGAATTGTGGTTATTGTTGAAGTCATAAAGCTCAAGCATGTCAATGTTATATATTGTAGTGTTGCCTAATGAGTGCATGCAAGAAAAGATTTCCCATTCATGAATTTCCTTTTCCTTTTGTACATCTTATCATATGTCACTATCACCACTAATTGATTTGGTAATGTTGCTTTCTTCTATAGTTGGTCACTTAATATGCCATAGAGTGTATTAATATCTGATTTATTCCTAGAATGTAACAATGTCTTGCCTAGTTAAACCAATTATCCACTACAATGTGGTGGAATGCTTTGTAAAGTAAGAGCTCTACCAATAGAGAGCTTCATATGATGGCGAATCAATAACGTGAATAAAAATAAATTAAGGAATATAAGAACATTTTTTGGAATTGTTCTATTGCATTATTGATTTGAGTTGCACAAAAGATGTGGATCCCTCCCATAATCAAATCAACTCTCATGGTATCCCCATCTACCCTTGATAATAAAAAACATCCAATCAAATGTGTTACGACCTTGAAAGCTATGGATCCCTTTGCAATTGGTGTTAGTTGTGTAAATCCAAAAAAATCATTAAATTTGGGGCTAGTGTATGATATGGTCTCCTTCGTATATTATATTCCCTAAAATACCCTGTCATTGCTCCTCACCATCACCACTAAGATAACATTAAAATATTTCACTATTTGTATGTTTTGTATGGCCTTGTCCTTTCTTCAAGGGGTTTAAGTATGGTGTTTCTATATGATCTTAAGCCTGATGTAATTTCTATAGGTGTTAATATATTGGTAGCATGGATGAATGGAAGTTACAATATATAATCTTGGACTTGAATGTCTTGTTCTTGCATCAGTGGTAATGCAACATTTATTTGAGTTGTGTCGTAATCAAATTATCTCTCATGATGTCCACTTGTTAAGTGATTTTGTAGTTATGGATTTAATGTAGTAATGGATACATTGATTACCTCTATGAGGATTAGGACCTTGATTGTTTACAGTAGATGAAATCCTGCCAAACCCATCGTTAATCAATAATAATAATAATAATAATAATAATAATAATAATAATAATAATAATAATAATAATAATAATAATAATAATAATAATAATTTGTGAGGTTTTTAATCAATAACAAGCTTGTATAAAGATTATGTTGAGAAACAACTTGGTCAAAAAGGAGAAACTTTTGGGCCAGATTGGAAGTGAAAATCTTGTCAATAAGAAATCATTTGTATTTCACTAATAATAAGTTTGTTTAAATATTACATTGAGAAATAGTTTGGTAAAATATGAAGAGAAACACAATGACCAAATTGAATATGAAAATATTATCCATAATATTTTTTTTGAAATCCCTACCATTGTGATTTCATTTGAAAACCCTATATATATATTTTAATTTCATTTTCATTTTTTTTCATTATTATGAATGTCACATCTTGGATTGAAACAATTTATTCATAATATTAATAAATAAAAGATAATATCCTTCCTAGATTTTTATTAAGTTTTTGGAAAGTTATATCATTACAAGTTTGTTTAAAATTCATTATTGAAAAATAACTTGATCAAAAAGTAGGAGAAATGCTAGGACTAGATTGGAAGTGAAAATCCTTTAGACAAGATTCCAATTTTGTTTCATTATCATTTTTTTATACTCATAGGTGTCACGTATTAGATTGGAATTATTCATAATTGAAACCAATAAAAAAATAGCATCTTACTTGGTTTTTTGATTAATTGTATAAAAGTTATATTATTAAGTTGGAAGCATCTTCATTATGAAACACTAAGCAAAGATTCATCCAACATCTGCATTGATTTTCATCATGTGTAGGGTGGCTGCATATATTACTTGTTTGTTTAACTATTTCTAATGGCTATTCAGAGTATGACACATAGTGTTACATATTCAATAGAAAGAATTGAAGCAATAAATAAATACTTGTTTCTCTCACACCAAAATTTTGTATAATATATGAGAATACATTGGCATTTGTGGCACACCTCATCCCATAAATAGCCTTTACAAATTGTGTGTATCTTCAGCTTCACGTTCTCCCCTCCATCAAAGTTGATGGAGATCAGGAAAAAATGAATGAGAGCATAAGTGAGATGAAAGTGGAATAACATGTTATATCAAGGTCAACGAATAAAAACATATTGGTCATTTAAGCTCTACCTCTAATGGGTGTTATTTTTTATTGAAAATAAGGGCAAATGGGGATAAATCTTTAGACAAAATCACATGGAACATGTTACATGACTCCCTCAATTTTAGAATGCATAAAAATAAAAATATTTATATCAAAGAAGCATTGATTTATTCTTGTGGACTATAAACTAAAACTTGTGAAGCCTCACCATAGAATAAGGGATCATTAAATGGTGACCTTAAAAAAATCAACTAGTCAACTTCCACTACAACTCCTAATTTTCATAACAGATAAAGATAGATAAATTTTATCAACATCTATAAGAAAAAAATATTCCATAAAACTAATGGAATACAAATATATCCATAAATATGCTTACATAAGTAATTACTTACCCCTTAAGGATCTACCAAGTCATTTTATAGTTTAGAGAAGAAAATTAAAAAAATTAGGAGAAAAACTTTGAATTGCAATACAGGTTCCTAGCATTACAAAAAGAGAATGTCTATGATCATAATTTTGAATCCCATATCCTCAATATGATGGATATGAAACTAAAATTTAGGTAAACTCATCAATTAATTTCAATTTTCTCATGATTCAATGAGAAAAAATCACAAACACAAATAAATGAACAATGCATAATTCCTTGAAAAATAGATTTCTCGAAAAAATTATGATTAATATTTATTTACATATCTTTAACACCAAATCACATGGTGTGATCTCAAAAATCGATACAAATAACTAGTCATCAATTTCTGTAGACATCTATTTCTATAAATAATTGAAGATTATGGAAGCCATGAATCTCAAGCTTTTAATTATTTGAAATGTTGAGAAAATTTAGTTAAATGACATAGAAAATGATTGGTTAAGGAAATATATAACATGAATAAACATAAGATACAAGATAAAATATGAGACCTCAATGTCTTATCCCCATATTAGTGGCATTACATTATTGATTAGATCCACACATCAAAAGTGGATCCCTGACACAATAAAATTAGAGTTCATGACTTCTTCATCCACCCTTGACAATAGAAAATAGCTGATCAAATATTCCACTATATTATAAGTTATGGACCCCTTTGTAATGGGTGTTGGTCATGTCAATCCAACATCTACCTTGGATTTGGGTTTGGAGTAAAATATGGGGCCCCTGGTGTATGATATCACCATTCAATTCACCTTGAAATATCACTATTTGCATGGTTTGTATGGTCTTTCTATTTCTTCCAAAGATTTGAATATGGTGTTTCTGTATGTTCTTGAGCATGAAGTAAATTCTCTTAGTGTCAATATATTGACAACACAGATGAATGAAAGCTACAATATAAACTTTGGGACTTCAATGACTTGTCCCTACTTCAATAGAAATTTCAAATTTGATTCAATCTACACGTCAGACATAGATCCCTGTCACAATCAAATCAACTCTCATAACATCCTCATCAACCCTTGACAATAGAAAAATGGCCAATCAAGGATGCCTCTACCCTAAAAGCTATAAACCATTTTGTTATGAGTGCAAGACATGTAAATCTAAGCAGTGGTGCTATTTGTCTAACTTCAATGTACAATATAATCTCTATAGTATATAATACTAAATATAATATAATATAGGATACCTTATATTATATAGTTATTAAATATTATTATTATTAAATAAATTTATATAGTAATAATATATATAATATTTAATATATTATAATGATATTTATTATATATTTAATAATTATACATTGTAAAAATATTTAATATAATATATAATATATATTGATATTATAATATAAAAATCTACAGCTTATACATTATTATTATTATTATTATTATTATTATTATTATTATTATTATTATTATTATTATTATTATTATTATTATTATTATTATAGAATTAAAAGCTTGAGATTTATCACATTTAAAGTCTACAATTATTTACAAAAAGAGATGTCATTCAAAAGTGATGAATATTTATCTGTGTCAATTTTTGTGATCACACCATGTGATTTGGTTTTAAATATATGCAATTAAATATTGATCACTGTTTTTTTGAGAAATTTATTTTTCAAAAAATTGTACATTTTTCATTTATTTGTGTTTATGAAGTTTAAAAATACCTTTTTCTTATTACACGAGGTTTTTGAGTATATTTCTTATCATCTTATGCCAACTGTTACTTCATTGATTTTTCCTAGAACCATACTACATGGAGGGCAATGCTACAACACTTGGCCCCCTTTTGTTATTTTAATAAGTTCTTTTTTTCCTATTCAAAGTAGTAGCTTGTGGAAGTATTTTGTTTTATATATAATGGAAGATTTACCTTTCCCTCCTACTCATCATTCTTTTTGGGCTTATATGTAGGGTTTAGGTGGAAGGTGGGATGAACTCCCCAACTTCGGGAGGGCTGAATTTTTAGTTGAAGGGTAAGCGTAGTGGTGGGTATTTGACCCATGGGCGTTGACACATAAATGTAAGAAAAATAATTTTCATAGCAACATCTATCTGTAATATTGGAATCCAAATAGAAATGTTACACAATATGAAAATCCCCTTCCTCGAGCTTATTCCAAGTATTGCAACAATAAAAGGGCCTATGCATTAGATATTCAATTTAGGGTTTTAGTGTCTCAATTCATATGTCATTTGAAATTAATTTTCATGTTTTTAGAAAAATTTATTCACTTAGTTTTTAGTATTGATAGGCTATTGGATATGTATTAAAAACATTTTCATGTAGTCACTTAAAACTAAACTCTAGCAATTTAGTTACTAAAGTCAATATAAAATGAGTATATAGCTTCAAATTTAAGGGTGTAGATATTAAAATTTAAAAAATAAATGTGTGACAATGCTTTTCCTTGACATATTTACTTTACTTGGTCAATATATCATTATGAGAACCCATAATATCTAAGGAAGCCTTTAAAGTCTCATAATTATTGTGAATATCTCCAAGACATCCCTATTCTATCCCTATTAATCCCTATTTATCACATTCTTCATTGACATTTTAGTTTTAAAATCTTCCATCCCTTTTGGATAAGAGTGCACTATCAGACAAAGATGTATTGCATCCTTTTAATATAGTGTGTCCTTATACCCAGTATTCTAACAACCCTATTTTAAAAACAACACACTTTATAATGGTTCTCCTATGTAAACCAATTGGTCAGTTATTAAAAATGTTCAAATTATTTGCCTATAAAATCACATCAAGGCTCACACTTGAAAATGTAGATGCTAAATCTAAATTATATAGCACCTTAGTCTTATATACTTGGAAATTACTTCTCATGGATGTACCCTTCAATTCCTAAGATCTTTATGTTATAAAATGACTTACATCTATTGTCTCTTATGCCTATTGCTTATCTCTTAATTTAACCATATGTTATCCTAACGACCAGGCCTTCTATATTTCTTAAAATTTTATAAACCTACTTATTATCATCTTTCACAAGTTTTGGAACTGTACCTATTTTATAGGTTCTTGGACACTTACATCCCAACTAGACACATACATCGATGCTAGCGTCTTATGCCAAACTAAGTTCCTAGTGCCCTTAATTCATCAAATTTACAATTGTAATGTGTCCTTATGGTCAGCCTAAGTGATTTAATGTGAGATATTTCCAAAATGGATTGGTATATATAGAAGATCAATCCTCATTCATTCCTCACCGATCAAAAACCTAAAAATTCACAAGGTAACATAAAAAAGCACCCAATCAAGCATTCAATTGATAAAATATTCTCTATTCTCTTCTATTTCAATATTAGTCATAGGGACAAACCATCTATGGGTCTAAAGTACTGAAGGATTACTCCATGAGCCATATTTTCCAAATTATAAGCTAGGTCATGCTATGTACTTTCTTATCACACATTACATCTTGATACATACACAAACCAACATGTAGGAGAGAACTACATAAGTCTAAGGCCCTCTTCAAAATATTAGCTATGTGGGAAATGCCCATTAATAGAGGTTTCATTAGATCAACTCAAAATTATGTGCACACTAACCCATTTTTACCATAGTCACTTCAAAGGTGAAGAGCTAGGGTTTGATCAATTGACAAAGAGTGATAACCTGCACTTAAGATATGAACACACCAATTTAAAGGTAAAAAAAACCTAAAATATCCCAATTGGTCAAACTCAAATCTACTCAATATTTTATACTAGATACCTACATCTAAGTTAGATAGTAGCATCAATACAATTGTCTATATTTGATGTAAGTTTTTCAAGGCCATAAAATGCAAAATTCTAGAATCTGAAAACTATTCTAGAATCTAGATTTAGTCCAATTCCACCCTATTTCAACCTAGATCTACATGCATACAATAAACCAACTAATTACTCTTGTTTTAAATTCATTATAATATCAATAGTTGTACTTTCCATTTCTAGCATATCTCAACATTTAAATTTAAAACATTATTTGTAAATTAATTGGCCTATTATAAATATATTTATCATCCTTGTGCTTATTTATTTATATATTATTAACTCATACTAAATTGACCCATCTCAATTTAGGGTTAAGCATAAGCCCTTAGTTATCTTAGTAGTTCTAACTAACAAATAATCATCTATCTTATAAGTAAATATTGATATTTTAATTGTGTTGCAATACCACAGTCCCTATCCAAGCCTAACATTATTTTATTACAGATAAAGGGCATCATTTGTCAAGCATTCTAGTCAAATATTGCTAGTTGAATTCACACAATCTTCCCCAAATGAATAACTATATCATTTTTAGGTCCACTTGGATTATGTAGGCAACACTCAGTCAATAAGAGGTTTTCTAATGATAGCTCAACCACATCCCTCTTCCCCATTCGCCCCACCCTTTTACATTTGATATCTCTTGTGTATTTGTGTAGGACTAGGTTATCAACTTTATAAGTCTTTTATGCATCAAATCAAGCTCCACCCAAAAATAGTTCAACTATAGATAGGCGTGAACAATCCCAAATTTTTAGATCTAACACACAGTCTATTTGGACAAAGTTGTAGTAGTAAAGAGTAACACAATGCACCAAAATATGCCTTTTACAACCTTTTCCTAGTATACAATGGACCTTTTTTATCTGATGTATCTTTTTTTTATGTTATTAAATTAGTCACAGTTCATATAAAGTAATTACAATATGAGTTGATCTATTTGTAAGGAAAATTCTCTAATCCTGGCCCTAGTTTCTATTTTTAGAAATTTATAACTTTTGTAAATTTTATAGATCTCTATATTTAATTTCCTATACCAAATTTCAATAATATACATTTCAAATTAGGGTTAATTGTTCATTCTAATTAATAGTGTAAACATTTTGGTAAAGCCACATTTCAATTCAAATATTGCTTATTGGTTGTTGATTTTTGGATTAAGGTTTCAATTTAATTTTGTAAATTTATGAAACTAAAAGAATATAGTCCTCAAATTTATATATTATTTTTAATATAATGATTTAACTTTTTTGACCTTAGAGTAATCTGACACTGAAATTTTTTATCTTGTCACCTTGAATGAATAATGACACTAAGGCTCTTTCTTTTGACTTCGGGTTGAATTTTTTGTTGTCCTATTCAAAAATATTTTACTTTTATTTTAAATTTATTTTTTATTTTTATTTTATAAACATTATTTCAATAGTTTTAAAACTAATTATCTAATATCATGAAGGGCTTTGTAATGTTCTATTTACAAACATCGTGGCAAGATGGGTTTTATTCGAATACTCATAGCCATAGTATATAGCTAAACACAGACTTTAGTTTCCACTTACCTCATGATATATAATAAATGTCTAGGATCCCCTTGTTTACACCAATAAGAATTCTTTTTGATATATTTTATTTGTGGTGCACTTGAGAGGAGTGTATTTCCCAAAAAAGTTACTCTCAAATTTCCCTCAAAACTAGGTTTAGTGAGCTATGGGCATGGATTTACCTATGGAGTTAGTACTCTAAAATATTGGGCTAACACTAATAAATTAATGATAAATTATAATTGAGAGCCTAAAAATCATTCAAACCTTTATTGATCACCCTTTATCCTTTATTTTTTCTTGGATTATCTTTTTACATAGTAGATTTGCCTGATTCATCTTGTATACATAGTCATAATTATTTTTTTCATTGTATAAACTAGATCACATGTTTATTTTTCCTTTTTACGTTACAATGGGTTTAAAATATATATATATCTCCGTCATATGTTACATTGGATATTGTACTTTATTATTACCTATCATATTACATTTTAATATGTTAGATATTATGCAAAAACATGGTTAACAAATGAATTTACTTAAAAAAATCAATCACACCTTAAGGAATCTTATGCTCTTTTTACTTCCTATTGTGGTTATATTGCCTCTTCTCCTTCTTCTCTTAAACCCCTCTCTTCCTATGGGGTTGGTCTAGACAAGAATATAATTATTTAGGAATAATATATCTCATTTACATTGACCAACATTAGAACTAGATGCCTTGGTTATAAGGAAGATTCCACCCCTTGTGGACAAAGCCAAGATACACCATGTCATGAGATCATACTCTTTTCTTCCAATACTTATTGTAATATTTAATCTGAGTTTCTTCGTATCACAACTAGATGCCAAAGAGTTTGATCCTATATTATTGTGTTTCTTTCTACTCACATTAAATCTACCCTTATAATAATTTATCCCATACTTCTTATTTTTCTGCAACTTATTTTAGGCACTCAAGGCCATGTTTATAAAACTAGACAAGGATGACCTCCATTAACCACCCAACCTCAAACACCTATTGTCAATAATCTTTTTCCACCTCCTCCACAAACATAAAGACAAGTCACCCAACCCAAAGGGTATGATATCATTGATCAATTATGTAATACACCAGCTAAGATTTTTATTCTAGAGTTATTACATAAGGCACCAAATTATAAGGATATGTTATATGCAATGTTGCAAGATACTTTTATTCATGTGGAAACACAACTAGCTTTATTTACTTATATTATGAAAACAATCAAATATATTTATAACACTATTTAATTTGATCAACAATATACTTTTGTTCTTGAGGACACATAACCATATTCATTTGCTTCTATTATGAACATAGTCAAATATACTAATAACACTTTTTTTTTGATAAAAAAGATTTCCCTCTACAACACATCATTAAGAAAAATCTTCCACTATTGATTTAGGTTCAAATTCATGGAAAGTTTATTATGAGATCAATATTTGATATTAGTTATATAATCAACATTTACAATTATAACATCATTCAATAATTGAGTTTAATAATAGTAATCTTCAAAAATTTGATCAACCTATACACAGATTTAATAATACTCCAACATCAATAGTGGAAGTTATTACTTTAGTTATCATGGTAGGTCATAAAAAGGTATTTATTGTATTCCAACTTGTTGAGGCTTAGTTATAATATGATTTTCTATTACGACATCCTTGGATCCATGTTATGTGAGTGGTACCATCTACATTTCATATTTACATCAAGTTTCTACATAAATATACAATTCCACCTAATGATACACCTTTTTAATATTGTAAATCCTCATAATCAGATAATGGTTCATTTGTAACCCCTATAAAACCAATTCTAATTTCCAAAATGCATATTTAATATATGGGTGAATCCAGTAAGGTGGGTAATATTGAACAAGTTTCTCCAAATCCTCAATGAATAGAGGAACCTATCCAATAAATTTTTCCACAAGATAAAATTTATACAAAACTTTAGAGAGCTTATCATAAATGAGCACAAGCAATAGGTAAATATTATGGACCCCATGGAGTCTATTAAAAATTTACCACTATTAGTCAATATAAAAGACTCTTATTATAAAATAGAATTTTACTATAGAAGTGATGATGAAAGTACATTAATTAATAGAGGAACACATGAAAATTGTATTTCAATCCTATTTATGAAGATGAAAACTTATCTCATTCATTATTTACATCAATTTAGGTAGGTGAATATAGGGATATATCTCATTTATTTAATAAATGGAAAGAAATAACTTTTGAATAACAAAGTACTTGTAATACCATTTACTAAATAATTTCACATCATACTAATTCAATCACTTCTAATCATACAATGATTATATTTTCTAAGGAGCAAGTTCTACTTTAAAATGAAAATGTGCAATCATCAAAGTAAGATTATGGTTTATTCAAACAATGATTTACTAATAAAATTAATTCAAAGAAAGAATCAAATAATCTCCTTAAAAATTGGTCCTAAAAGAGACTCCAAAGCAACTTTATTATTATCTAGAGCCTCTCATCATAAATCCATTTAAAAATGGAAAATAATATAGTAATTTTATGGTGACACATTTACAAGAGACTAACATAGGTATTTTTTATCTTGTCAAATACCTTGGATATGACACATAACATATCCATCAATCTATTACATTAGGCCTATGAGAAGATAAATTTGAAAATTTGATTAAATTATGCAATTATACATTAAAATCAACTCAAATTACCAATCCACTTCAAAATTGGGAACCATTAAATCAAATTGCAATAAAATGAACATTTAAGATAACATTATAATCTAAATCCAAATGTTACCAATTAAGATTCAAACAAAAATACTAAAGATTATATATGGAGGATTGTTACCATAGACTCATATTATCGACAACATATAATTAGCTTTGACAATGTTTTGATTAATATACTATTGATTGATTCATAATATTGACATGAAGGTTTATGGATTTCATAGTTTTATTCAATAGAGGGTGAGCATGGTTTAAATAAGCAATGGAGGGATATTTTTCAATGAATTAAAAATTCATTATAAGTCTCTAGAGAAGAAAACTCTAGAGAGGAAGGAGGGAATTCTAAGGAATTTAAAATTCCTTATTATTCTCTAGAAAGAGAACTTTTTAGAGAAAGAGAAGGGTGGTGGAGAGTTATATATTCCATTAAGTAATATAATGATTATTAGGGGAATATTAAATTAGTTTATAAGAAGGGTTAGGTGATGAATATGGGTAGTCTTGTAGGAAATCCTAGGATTAGGTAGGTGGGTGGGTTATGGAAATTTTAAATTCCCAAATATTTGACAAATATGATTAGTTAGTAGATAATGGGGATTTAGGTTAATTAATTAGGCATGGGATGTTATAAGTTTAGTTTTGGATGGGGGATATATTAGAAGTATTAGATTAGGACTAGGATAATATGATATTAGGAAAAATTAGAAGGAAATGGATGAAATTAGCGATGTTAGTGATGAAGTGAACAAATTTATATGCATACATTTTTACCCTATTTTAAAGGGCATTACTATTGGATAAAGTAGAAGGAGTAATGGTATTTAAAATAATAAGGACACTCATGAATGAATTTTAGTAAAGGATGTTAATGGACACATGATACCACCTTAAGGGGACATACGAGGAAGAAGGAGTTAGATGACCACTCAAAAATAAGAAATGAGGGGTGGGAGGTGCACATAAACAAGGGGTTGGGATGGTATAAGTGACATTGATGATGAATAAAACGAACTCAACATGAGTTGTGAACTACAAAGTGATGATGCTCCTAGAAAATACTTATGCACAAGGAGAAAAATGATTGTGTCATGGTTGTCGACACATCCTAAGGGGGAACCAACCATAACATGATGATAATAAGATAAAATGTTGCAAGATTTTGATGTATCCTAGATAATAACACATGTTAGGGAGAGGTGTAGACCAAGATGATAAAGGCCAAGAGATTTCAACATATCTTAAGAAAGGACACATGTTGGGAGAGCATTGAGCCAAAATAAGATAATGAATTGATAAGATTCATAATGAGTGTAGCTCAAAATGTAATTTGTGTGATATGATGAAGGAGATGAGAGATAAAAATGACATGATCAAGTGACCAAAGGAAGAAGAAAAAGAGTTTGATTACAATCCATTAAATAAATGATCCACAATGTGATTAATAGTGAAGATGGTCATAGAAAGGAAACATGAAAAGGAATAAGAGATAATAATAAAATTATGGTCTTGGTCATGCCCTAATCGTAGGAGGAAAATATATAATTTAAATGTTGAATTAACCAATCAGTGATAATGAATGACTAATGGAATAAAATATGGATGTTGTGATTTATCAGGCCCAATTGATAGGTGTGGGTGATTAAATAAAATATTAGGGAGATGATTATGAAGATGGTGATTGATCAATAGACTGATTGATGAATGATTTATATTATAGCTTAAGGATTTGAATGATGAAAGACTTGTGGATGATGAAGGATACGATAAATGTGATGATGAATGATGGGGAAAGATGTGAGAGTGACTGAGTTAGCCTTAGACATGTTATGTGACAAAGAACTACCTACATAGTTAGAAAATACCTTAGGCCAATGTAGTTTAGACTAAATGATAGATGGAAATATATATTATAGGAAGAGGATGACAATAAATGCTAGACATGTTAATTTTTATATAGAGGATATGACTCAGATGTTATACATGAGAATAGAGGACTAGGAGAAATTATGGGAGATGAGATGTTATATTTTACTGATAGATGAGTAATTAGAAGATATAGATGGGATGATAAATGGTTTAGAAGAATGATTGGATATTATATGATTAGAATATGATGATCAACTTGATGAAGGGATTAATGTGATTATAAATTTAAACACATGAGAGATGATAGGAGAAATGATGATATAAGTCCATTCTCAAGCCATCATTATTGTAATAGGTCTCATCATAGTCTAAGCAATCAAATGTAAATATAGCACTAGGAAGTATGCCCCATGATATAAGTATGAACGAGAGGACATTGTACCAAAATGAATCATTATAAAAGAGGAAAATAATAAACTCTACATCATTGAGGGAACATAAAATCATCATTATAGACTTTTGTGTCATCATAACATCCTCATTCATTTCCCAATAGATAAAAAAATTTATGCTACAAAAAAAATCAAAATAAGATAAAATAAATATATATAGATAAACATTTACATATATGTGAGTATAGACAAAAGACAAATAAAAAAACACAAATAATACAAATAACACACATAAATATATAAACATTAAGAAAATAGGGTCTTATCTATTGTCTACATGTATAAGGATGGGATAGATGAGGATGATAATTGATGCTAATAAATGAGGATGGATAGACTTTCCTTGATCATGATTAGGATGAAATGGGGTTGTGAATAAGGTATTATTGAGAAAATTTTCACTTAAACACAAGGGATATTCAAATTGTAGATTAACCATGTTTTGAACTTAGATGAGATACTTAGGACTTATCAAGCTAAAGTGAGACTAGGCGAATGTTAATTCAATATAGACTATATTTGTCCTGGTTTGGAATAGGGGATGTAAAATAATAGTAGGATGGTTAGCTATGACTTGGTTATGGAAATGAGAGGTGAAGGGGATAGAGATGGATGCAAATGAGGGAATAGGCATAAGATAAGACATATTGAAATATTTTGGTTTTTTTTTAGATTTTATGAATTTTTTTTGGATTTTTGACATATTTCAATTTTTAGGTTTTTAGAACAAATATATACTATACAAATGGGGCTTCTAAAAAATGGAATACCATACCTACCAACAAGGATGAGGATGGGTGATAGAATGATGAGGGTGATTTTAAAAATGGGGTGAGGACTAAGGAAGAATGGACTAAGTATTGCCAATGACCATGTCATAAAGGAACCATATATCTAGTTGCCTGAGTGTTCATTGGAGGATATGCCAAGATGATGCCAAAAAAATTTATAAGACATCTTCCACTCCTTTACAAAGATCAAGATTAGAAGAAAGGATATTTTATATGATGCCAAATGATGGGTAGGAGCAATAGATCATGGGATAAGATAAACAAGGTTGACATGGATGGGAGTGATAAGGGATGGATTTCCCTCAAGTGTTTAGGTATAATGTGGGAAATAGACTATTTTACCATGACATTTGGAATTAGTTTTCATCATAGTACTTGCCTAAGGTACTAGAAGACTTATTTTTTTGACATTTTTAATGAAATATTGATTTATTATAGGTGGGCCAAATGTAGGATGTAAATGATTTCTTGATCTTTAGCCAACACCTATTCTAAAGAGATGTGATGCTAGGATCATGTTGTTAATGTTAGATATATTTATATCCTTATAACCTTTGTTGAATCTTGAGTTAGATTCCTTTAGACATCTTGACCAGGTGTCATTACAGCCTCTATGAGAGACAATACTAATTTGGAAAGTGATGTGGGGAATGGATGAGTTTAGGTGATGTATATGGATGATATGATTATGATTGGTGGTGTAACTAGGAAGAGAGTGGAAATGGGGTTCAATAGTTTCATACATCATTAGATATGGTGGAGGGGACATTTTTTTTTATCAATTTGGTATGTTAAGTGAGGATAAAATATCTAATAGCTTATAAATTATTTTCTCTTTGATCCAAATATTAAGAGGATTATCAGACATATTACTATTAATTTTGAAAGATTCCTGACTTGTTGATATTTGACTTGGATTTTGATTACCCTTGGTGCATGAAATTGGGCTTCACTAGAGGAATGTGATATTGACCTGATGATGATTATTTTGACTTTGATGGTCCCCTAGCACCTCAAGGATATTTTTACTAGGGGATGATGCTTTTTGACTTGGATGATTATAAAACTCTTCTTGAATTTGATTTATTACTTTTGGATCATAGCTAAATTGTAACATACCCATTGGGATCTACCTAAAAATATATGATTTTTTAAAATTAAACACATATATCAAAAATATATTACACCACAAGAATATAACATAGATCATATGAAGTAAAATCATGATAGAATTAAACAAATCATATTACATCATATATCATTGATCTCTATATCATGAGAGCACATCATAATGTAAATATAGAAATTAATTATATTAACTCAGCCACAACTAATACAGGTCTACAACCACCACTATCAATGTACAATAATAATTAATTATATCTCTTCATGAAAATATTCAATAATAATTAAAATATAATAAAATGTGCATATAAGATACATGGTTTCCCTAGAGCATAGTTCCCGAACTCAAGTATCTATGGTAATCTTAAGTGTCATCTCAATACGTAGTATTGTTGTGGGGAGGGAGAGATTCATATAAGTACTTTTACACACAAACCATAGACCAAAGATCCCCTAAACTAATCCCATCAAGAAATGGCCCTCCCTTCACAAATGAGTAGATAGTGATGGTGTAGGAATCCAAAAAGACAAGCAAGTATCTGTGTTGTATGATTTCTAAAACCAAACATGCAGTGTATCATAAAAAACTTGATCTATTAGGAGATATCACATAAACATGTAAATCATATTAATAATTTCTCACTAAACATACTTTGGCCAAATTTTTAATAATAGTAATATAAAAGTAATCTATAGATCAATCAAATTCATGCACACCACTTTATCAGACTACCTTCATTTGGAATCATGATGCTAGTAAGCTAGTGAAGTCCATCTTACTCTTTACTCAGTATAAATAATACAGATTGGTCAAACATAATTTAACCATAAGATTCATATAATTTTCATCCTAATAGAAAACACATAATACAACATGATAAACATAGGAGTGACCCAAAGTATACATTTATTATGTCAAACATATGAATGAATCTTACATTATTTTATATCCCATACTAGAAATAATAGCTATAGTTCATACCACTTGGGTAAATACATAATTAACTGTAGATTCAAATATTAGAATTTATTTTCAACCATACTACACCTTATGATAACCCATATTACCACAGTCTAGTGTTTTATGCATAACTATTAAGTATTGCAAACAAGTTAATAAAATATTCATAAATACATGGAAACATACACTCATATGAAACAAATAGAACAACCAAAACTTGATTTTCATGAAACATAGGTTAATCTAAACTACCATTTGTTATATATTTAGAGGTTTGAGTGCATGCATTAGTTAACTTATTTTATGAAACCCATTAATATAATTTATAATCCACCTAAGGAATAAAAATGTAGGAATATACCCCTATGCACATAAATATGCTATTAGTTGCATATTAATACCTATAGCTATCAATATTCTCTAAAGATATTTCTATGAAGTTATTCAACCATTATTTTTTCATGTAGATTGACCATGTTTTAAAATCTCGAAATCAACCTTAATCAATTTTTGGGATTCTCTAAAGTCTATGAATACTAAGTTGAAAGTTCACGATTTTAAGCTCGCATAAACAATAACTATCCTCTTGTTATTACTATATATGGATTTGGCTATCATTCTAGTTTATATGTAAATCAGTAAATTGTAAATAACCATATTTTTTTAATATTCAAAAATCTTCTCCTTGTTTAGTATTTACACTAAATACCATTCTTAAAATCCTTTAATTAAAATAATCTTCAATCCTCTTAAGACACTACTGATTCAAAACTCTTTTTTTTAATAAAAAATTTAAAGAGGGTAAGACATTCCTACAAGGCATCAAATATACCTTAAGAGCTTATAAAAAACTAATAAATGTGACATAAATTTTAGCTACTATTCCTAATATCCAACCAAGATTATAATATGAAGCAGTAACAATATAAATGTCTAGCTTATAATACTCCCTATTATATAAAATATAGTGATGCCATCATTGACCTTGTTCACTATTAAAACAATGATTCAATTATATATTAAATATAATTACAATGATTCAATTATAGATTACATTTGATAATTAAAAACTAGGATGGGTGGCTTCCTCATCTATTAACATTTGACAATTATATATTATATTGATTTAATAGATTACCATAAACCTTCTCATCTATTTATTATAGTGTTTATTAAAATATACCCTAGGCTGAGAGTACATGGTATGGCAATGCCATAAACTAGTCTTTTTATATATTCTCCATAAAATACAATGATCTCAATTAAATAGGAAAGGCTGGAAAGAATGACACTAATTACAAAGACTGGTGGTCAACAACAACAACTTCAATTGAGAACTAATCTGGTATATGGTGACACCATAAGGTAAAAGAAAATAGAGAACTCACTATGCATGAATATAAACTATGTTTTAGCTTCAACGATGTTAATTTTATGTTTTACTAGTTGAAATCTTATCATGTAGTGACTCCCTAAAAACATGTATTTGATTTAGGAAGAGTACAATGATTAAATAATTTACAACAAGCTGGGAGTTAATTATAAATTCAATTCAAAAGGTCATTTCAAGAGATGGGATATAAAATATATAGCAATTCATACAATAAAATAGGCTGAATAAAATATATATAGGCTGGATAGATATTAAAATTTAGTTGTTTTCATTATATTCCACTGAATCCTTAATTTGACTCAATGCCACTAACTATTAGTATTTAATACAACCCCTTTTATTTTTGATACAATGATAGTTTAATTTATTATTACTGCAAGCAAGAATAAGGCAATGCCTAAGTAAATCAATATAACATTTTACTTAGATCTTCTTATTGTATATTTTAGATTGGTCATATTTATACATACATGCTTACAAGTTACATCCAATCCCAACTTTATATGAAGATGTATAAACTAAAGTAAAATAACTTAAGGTGAATATGCATATCAACACCTAGGTTTGACTCTATCATACACTTATTAATTTTGCTTAGGTTATTACACATAGATTTTTAATTCATTCAACACCTTTTCCTTTCCCAAATATTAAGATATGCATCATAATTATGAGATATAAAAAACAACACCTACTTGGTATGATTACCTGTTGATTCCCTCTATGTCTTCTTCTTCTGTGTCATGCCCCTATGTCTATGTCTTTCAATTCTCTTTTTTTCCAAAATACTTATCATATATCCTTTTTTTTATTAATTTTCCCCTTATATGAAAATAGGTGTAGTCATTTTTTCCCTTTTTTTTAGATTTTAGATTTTTGTTTCTCTTTTTTTTGTTATAGTTATTTTTAAATATATTTTATTTTCTTAAATTTAGTCATTTTATTTCCTTTTATTCTTTTATTGTATTTTTCCTATTTTCTAAGGTAATTTTCCATTTATTTATTTATTTTAATACTAAATATAAAAAATCCATAATTTTATTAAATTAATTAACATCTACAAATGTTATAGAAATTTAAATGACAATTTCATAAACTACTAATAATCTATATTTTTAAATCTAATTTTGCTACTAATGTTTCCACTAACTTAAATGATAAATTGTACCAATTCATCAAGCTATTAAACTATGTTGGCAAACTGTAGGTATTGACTTTCCAAAGTAAGTAGAATTGAACACATCATGTATAAACCATTTTTAATGCATTCTAACATGTGCTAACTGTTGTGGTGTGTGAAGGGTTCTCACCAGTTCTCTATCATCCTCTAACATCTCCGTCTATGCCACCCTCTTTGATGATTCTCTCCCTTTGGCACACCCTAATGGATTAGTTATCCTACATCAAACTCACAACATACAAGTAGTTAGATCATATCAACATGATAAACATATAACATAAAATCTAACTAAAACAACACATCAATATGTTTGTAATGTAAACACGTACAGTATAGCCAACTCACAATAATGAAAACATGTACCATCATGTATCTAGAAAATGTCCTGCTATCCCATAATAGCATATATCTCAAGCCTAATCATAAATGTAACCATTATCAAATGTGTCAAATATAAATATCAATTAATAATTAAATAAATTACTTAGCAAGGAATTGAGATGCAACATCATTTCCCCCTAAAGATAGTCATCATCTTGGATGACTCTTATTCAACTGAAAATAACATAGTATAATAGTATCTAAAGAAACAAAAAAATGTGGAAATCTCTTGAAAAACTCATCATAGTTCTCCTAAGTTTCATTATCCTTTGAGTATTGGTCCCACTAGACCTTGCACTGTGACATCTCTCTATTATGCAAATAAAGTTTATGTGTGTCAATTATACTAATTGGTTCTATTGTGACCACCCCAAGATCAAGAACCTATAAAGCATTCCAATCCAATACATGTGTAGGATTAGCTATATACTTCTTAAGATAAGAAATGTGGAAGACATTATGTAAAAGATTTAGGGATGGTGGAAAAGTAAGCCTATATGCTATAAGATTGACCACTTATAACACCTTAAAGAGTCTTGTATATCTTAATGAAAATTTTATAGATTTCCCAAATTTAATCAATTTTTTCTATGGTTTTACTCACATAAGTACTTTATCACCCACTAAAAGTGCCTTTCCATCCTCTTCAAATTAGAATAACTCTTTTGCCTATCATTAGCCTCAACTGACCTCTACTTCATTAGTCTAACTTACTCTTTTATCTCTAAAATCATCTCAGGTCCAAAGACTACAATGTCCTCTAACCTATCCTGATTGATGGGTATCTTTCACCTTCTCCCATAAAGTGCCTCAAAAGGTGTCATCTTCAATTCTGATTGGCATGAGTTTTTATATGTGAACTCAACCAATGGAAGATAATCTTCCCACTTGTATTACTGATCCGTATAATACATATGAATAAGATCCTCTATCAGTCTTTGGGTGGTAAACTATACTAAAATTAAGCTACATACCCAAAACCTTGAAGTCTTCTTGGGATCATGATTCAAAATGATATTCTCTAGAAAACCATGCAGCCTATACACTTCCTTTACAAACCTCTTCGCAAGGGTAGGTGCATCATCTATCAAATTACTTGGTATAAAGTGAGCCAGCTTGGTTAGTTTATCAAAAACTACGAAGATCATATCATGCCTACTCCATAACATTACTGAACCCTAGATAAAATACATACTAATCACCTACCACTTCCATATTGATATATCATGTGGATATAATAATCCAACTAGATGCACATGCTCAACTTTCACTCACTGACACTCTAGATAATGTGACACATAATCTGCTACATCCTTCTTAATTCCTTTCCATAAATACAATGGTCTAATATTTGTTATGAGATTGGTTACTCTTGGATGTCTTGAATATGAGGCACTGTGTAATTATTTTAGCACTATGAGCCATAGATTCTCTTGATCTGACACATACATCCATCTATCATAACACAATAGACCATCACTCTGCAAATTGAATCTTTTATACTTAGGATTTTTAGCAGTTTCAAATAATGCTTTTTTGACTTGATCATAAAATTCATCTCTTGGAGAGAAATCAATCACCTAATCACTAAAATTACTCTTGATAGTATCTATAGATATTATGTACCTTCTATGACTGAGGGCATCGACTACTCTATTCTCCTTTCCTTTGATATAGATGATGTAAAAATCATAATCAAATAAGAACTCAAACCAATGTTTTTTTATGAGAATTTAAACTAGTTTGGGTGAAAATTTACTTGTCCCAAGTTATCTATCTTGAGCTCAAAAGGTTTTCCCAATAAATAATTCCATCATACTTGCAAAGCATGAACAATCATTATAAGTTATAAATCATGAGGGTCATAATTCACCCCTATGGATTTAAATTTTATGACTCATAAGCCACTACTACACCATCTTACATAAGGACTCCTATTCCATCCCTTAATGCGTCTGTGATCACTTAAAATTGGCCATTGGGGTCAGGAACTCTCAATATTGGTGTTGATGTAAGCCTTATTTTCAACTCTTGGAAAGCTACTTCACACTTCTTTGACCAAAAAAAACTATGGTTATTCTATTGTAAGGAAATAATTGGATTAACTATCTTCAAAAAGTTTGGAATGAAATACCTATAATATCTTGTTAACCCCATGAAGCTTCTTACTTCAGGCATATTCTTATGTTCCAACCATTCTATAATGGCTCTAATCTTTCTTGAATCAACTAAGATACAGTCTTAAAAGATAATGTTTCCTAAATACTAGACTCTTTAATGAAAAAATGCACACTTAGAAAACTTACCATACAACTTGTGCTTCCACAACTATTGTAGAACCAATTCCACATGTTGAAGGTGATCCTCTTCATTATTTGAGTAGATAATAATGTCACCCAGAAAAACTAGAACAAAGTGATCATGGTAATCTCTGAAGACATTACTCATGAGATTCATGAATTCCAATGGAGTATCAGTCAGTCCAAATGGTAACACTATACACTCATAGTTCCCATAATGAATTCTAAATGTTATCTTTGGAATGTCCTCATCTGCAATTCTCAATTGATGTATCTTGATTGAAGATTAATATTAGAAAAGATTGTTTCTTATCGTGTTTGATCAAAAATTTCATCTATACAAGGTAGAAGATACTTGTTTTTGATGGTTTCCTTATTCAACATTATATAATCAATACAAAGTCAAAGGGTTCCATCCTTATTCTTGATAAAGACAATTGGTACACCCCATGGTGACACACTTGGATTGATCAACCCTTTAGCTAATAATTCTTGAAGTTGTGCCTTCAATTCAACTAACTCAATGGTTGTCATCCTATATGGTGCCTTAAACTATGGTTCCAAACTAGGTATAATGTCAATAGAAAAATTGAACTCAAACCATGAAAATATCTAAGAAATGGGTAATCTTCGATAGATGGTTATTTAAGTTCCTCCATTTCATTTATCTTTATGATAAATACATGGCACCCTTTTCCCTAAGCCTTCTTAAGCTACATTGCAAAAATCTACTTAAGCTTCAACTCTCTCTTCTCACCTTAAATTTGTGTCTATTTTTCAAAATCATCAAGACACTCAACCTTCTTCAGGTAACAATCAACCTTGGCTTTATGTTTCAAAAACTATTTTAATCTTAAGATCATGTTACATGATCTTAGAGGTGTTACATATAGATCCATAACTGGCAACCTAATCTCTAATTTGACTAAACAATGGTCAACCATGACTTTTGAGTCATTCTCATACTATACTAACAGTGCATTTGTCATTACACCAGCTCTTATAGTTAACTTACTAAGCATGTTATGATCTATAAAACACTCAATGGCTCTTGTATCTATCAAAATGGAAACTGGATGGTCAAACAAAGTACCTAATACTTGTATAGATAATGCCTAATATTCATCTTGTCAATTGTAGACTACTACATGAATCCGCTACTAAAAATTGCCTTGCTAAGGATTACGACCTTTGTCCTTTGACTTGTCCCACAAACAATCATATGCATAATGGTCTTCTCAACAAATGAAACAACCTCCTAGTGGTCCTTTCTTATCATTCTATTAGTTTCCCTTGAAATCATTTTTAAATCCATTGACCTATTTATTATTACTTAAACCATTATTGAACTTGGCATTATGAATTTTAAACTACTTCTTGGAGTCTCCACTCCTTTGCTTCCAATTCTTCTTCTTGAATGTTGACTTAGAATTTCCAAACCTTTTCTTGAACTTGTCCTTGGCCTGTGAAATAAACTTCAACTTTTTCTCCTATTTGACCACCTTCCCAAAGAATTGGTCCATGGTGGAAGTTCCATGAACATCTACCTCTCCATTGATATGGGGCCTCAAACCCATGATTAACTTCCTAATCTTGAATTTCTCATCTCCCTAATATTGAGGTACATACTTATGCAGTTTAGTGAAATGCTCCTAGTACTCATTCACTAGCATATCACCTTGCTTTATATTCTATAAAGATGTGAGATTATGATCAAAATAATACTATGGGAGCCACTGTGATGTGAATAATGCCACAAACTAATCCCAAGTGGTGGTGGTCAAATTAAGATTCATTTCCAACCTCTTATTCTCCCACCACGTAGCTACCTTACCAGCCAACTAGTATTCTACCCAAACTAGCTTGGTGACCTAAGATTAGTTTTGAATTTTTAAATACTTATCCATATTTGTTAGCCATGCCTCAAATATATCACCTAAAATAGTCCCATCAAATTTTGATTGATTTACCTTCTTCATATCTCTGTCCAACTCTACAGTTACCTAAGCTCTAACATCCTAAGGATTTTCCTACTCAATAAGATGCTCTTCAGGTTCATCCTGATGTTCTTCTTCCTCATGAACATGAACCACCTACTATAAAGTAGTAATTTGATCCCTGGTCTCATTCATGAATGCAAGAATCTAGTCCATCTTTACTGACTACTTAATGACAAATTGACTAAGATCAAATGGAGGGTTGTTGTCATTAGCAATCGAAGGACCCTCTCCAAAAACTCTAGCTTTAAAAATCCTTATTTCTATCAATATAAGGATATGAAATAATTAGTAGACTCATTAGGTCTTAGAGTTTGATCCATAGATCTGAAACCATATATATCATCTCCATTAGGATCTAACTAGAAATATGTGAATTTTTTTAATCAAACACATACCAAAAATAGATTACACCATGAGAATATAACATAGATCATATAAAGTACTCAAAGCATGATACAAGAAAACAAAGCATATTACATCACATATCACTAATCTCTATATCATGAGAGCACATCATAATACACATACAAAAATCAATTATATTAATTTAGCCACAATTGATATAGGTCTACATCCACTATTGTCAATGTATAATAATAAGTAATTAAAAATATTCATGATAATATTCAATAATATGTACAATACAATATAATGTATATATAACATACATGGCTCCTTTAGAACATAGTTCCTGAACTCAAGTATTTGTAGTAATCTCAAGTGTCATCTTGATAAGTAATACTGTTATGGTGAGGGAGAGAATCATCTGAGCACTTTTTCACACTAACTATGGACCAATGATCCCCTACACTAATCCCATCAATAAAAGGCCCTCCTCTCATGGATGAGTAGATAGTGACAGTGCAAGAATATAGAGAGACAAGCAAGTACCCATGTCTTATATGATTTTTAAAACTAAACATGTAGTGTATCATAAAAAAATGATTTATTAAAATATATCACACAAACATGTAAATCATACTCATAAAATGACAATGTCTCACTAAACATACATTGGCCAAAGTTTTAAGAATAATAATATAAAAGTGATCTATAGATCAATCAAGTTTATACACACCACTTGATCAGACTGCCTTCATCTGACATCATGATGTTAGTAAACTAGTGAAGTCCATCTCACTCCTTACTCAGTATTAGTAATGTAGATTGGTAAAACATAATTTAACCATAAGATTTATATAATTTACATCCTACTATAAAACACATCATACAACATGATAAACATAGGAATAACCCAAATCATAAATTTATTCTATAAAACATATGAATGAATCTTATTTTATTTTCTATCCCATACTATAAATAATGACTACAATTCATATCACTCACGTAAATACATAATTAACTATAGATTAAAATATCATAATTTATTTTCAACCATACTACACCTTATGATAACCCATATTACCACAGTGTAATATTTTATCCATAACTTCTATGTACCACAACTAAACTAATAAAGTAGCCATAAGGACATGGAAACACACACTAATATGCAATAGCTAAAACAACCAAAACTCTATTATTATGAAACATAGAGTAATCCAAACTGGCATTTGTTATACATTTAGATGTTTGAATTCACACATTTGTTAACTTATTTTATGAAACCCCTTAATATAATTTATATTCCACTCAAGGAACAAAACCATAAGAATACAACCCTATGCACATAAATATGCTATTAGCCATATTAACACCTATAGATAAAAATATTCTATAAAGATGTTTTTGTGTAGATTGACCATGTCTTAAAATCTTATAATCATCCTTAGTTAATTTTGGGGCTTCTATAAAGTCTATGAATACTAGGTTGAAAGTTCATAGTTTTAGGCTCTCATAAACAAGAAGTATCTTCTTATTATTACTATATATAGATTTGGCTATCATTTTGGTTCATATGTAAATCGATCAATTGTAAATAACCATATTTTCTTAATTTTCAAAACTCTTCTCCTTGTTTAGTATTTACACTGAATACCATTCTTAAAATCCCTTAATTAAAATAATATTCAATCCTCTTAAGACACTATGGATTCAAAAATACTTTTTTTTAAAGAGGGTAAGAAATACTCCCTACAAGGTATCAAATCAGCCTTAAGAGCTTATAAAAACTAATAAATGTGACATAGGTTCCCTATATTGTTCTTAATATCCAATTGAGATCATAATATAAATCCATAACAATATAAATGCCTAGCTTATAATAATCCCTATTATATACAATATAGTGATGTCATTGTTGACCTTGTCCATTATTAATATAATGATTCAATTATATATTAATATAATTAAAATGATTCAATTATAGATTACATTTGATAATTAAACACTAGGATGGGTGGCCTCCTCATATATTAGACATTTGACAATCATATATTACATTATTATAATAGATTATCATTGATCTCCTCATTTATATATTATATCATCCATTAAAATATACCCCAGGATAAGAGTACATGGTATGAAGATGCCATCAATAGTTTTTTTATATTTTATGGAAAATATAGTGATCTAAGTTAAATAGGAAAGGATAGAAAGCATGATGCCAATTATAAAGATTGGTGGTTAACAAAAACTTTAACTGAGAACTAATTTGGTATATAGTGATGCCATAAGGTAAAATAAAATAAGGAACTCACTAGGAATGAATATAAACTATGTTTTCACTTTAGCAATGCCAATTTTATGTTTTACTATTTGAAATATTATCATGCAATGACTCCCTGAAAGCATGCAATTGATTTAGGAAGAGTATAATGATTCAATAATTTACAATCTTGGAGTAAATTATAAATTGAATTCAAAAGGTTATTATAAGAACTGGGATATAATATATACAATGATTCATACAATATAATAGGCTGGATAAAATATATATAGTTTGGATAAATATTAAACTTCAATTTTCATTATGTTGAACTAAATCCTTAATTTGACTCAATGCCACTAACTATTAATAGTTAATACAACTCTTTTTGTTTTTTATATGGTGATAGTACAATGTATAATTACTACATGCAAGAATAAGGTGACACCTAAGTGAATTAGACTATGGTGATGCCTAAGTGGCTCAATATAAAATTTTACTCAAATATTCCTATTATATATTTCAGATCTATCATATTTATATAGGCATGCCTATGGGTTACATTTAGTCCCAACTTTATAGGGAGATGTATAAACTAAATCAAAATAACTTAAAGTGAATATACAGATTGATACCTAGGTTTGGATCTATCATACACTTATTTATATTTCCTAGGTTGTTAAACACGTAAATTTTTAATTCATTCAACATCTTTTCCTTTCCCAAATATTAAGATATTTAGCATAATTGTGAGAATTATAAAACAACACCTACTTGGTATGATTGCTTGTTGAGTCCCTTTGTGTATTCTATTTTTGTGTTATGCCCCTATGTCTACTCCTTCTAGTTCTCTTTTTTCCAAAATATTTATCATATATCCTTTTTTTATTAATTTTCCCCTTATATGAAAATAGGCGTAGTCCTTTTTTCCCTTTGTTTTAGATTTTTGTTTTTTTCTTTTAGTTATTTTTTAATATATTTGATTTTCTTTGATTATCATAAATTTAGTCATGTTTTCTTTGTATTATTTTATTATATTTTTCCTATTTTTTCTTTTCCCATAGTAATTTTCCATTTTTTTATTTACTTGAACACTAAATGTCAAAAATCCATAATTTTATTAAATTAATCAACATCCACAAATGTTATAGAAATTTAAATGATAGTTTCATAAATTTCTAATAATCCATATTTTTAAATATAATTTTTTTAATAATGTTTCCACTAACTTAAACGATAAGATATACCAATTCATTAAGCTGTTAACTATGCTAGCAAACCATATAAATCAACTTTCCAAAGCAATTAGAAATAAACATGTCATGTACAAACCATTTCTAATGCATTCTAACATGTGCTAACTATTATGGTGTGTGTAGGGTTCTCACTAGTTCTTTATCATCCTCCAACATCTCCATCTATTCCACCCTCTCTAATGATGCTCTCCTTCCAACGTGCTCTAAGGGATGAGTTCTCCTGCATCAACCTCACAACACACAAGTACTTAGATCATATCAACATGATAAACATATAACATAAAAATATAATTGAAATAACACATCAATATGTTTGTAATATAAATATGTACACTATAGCCAACTCAAAAATAAGAAAACATGTACCATCATATATCTAGGCAATATCCTACTATCCTATAGTAGCATATATTTCAGTCTTAGTTAGAAATATAATCAATATCAAATATGTCAACTAAAATATCAATGAATAATAAAATAGTTTTCTTAGTGAGGAACTGAGATGTAATAAAATTGACTATTTGGATTGATTAATTGATTATTGTCTTGGATCCTTTTAGATTCAACACACAAGATTACCTGTTGAGGGAAATCCAATTATATGTGTCCCTGTTTGTCCCATTTAGGGAGTGGGATATAGGGATTATTAATAGGAGGTGGATGATTAGGTATGTATGGTGAAAGGGGTGGATTAAATGGATGATGGGTGGAATAGTTATCATAAAATCTACTAGAAGACCCAACCTCAATGCCAAATAAAGTGTCCTCAAGAATCTCAAAAAGATCACTAAGACTCTTTATATAATTAGCATCTAAAGTTGAGTCATATCCATCTTGATGATCTTCGACTAATAAAACATCTAATAATTATGTTATGATTTCATCATCATGATATGGATCAAGAGTCATGCCTTTTAAATGGTTGATATTTGAATTAGAGACATCCTCAAAGAGATAGGTATTGGCATGAATTTTATTATCTGATGACTCAAATGTTGATTCTAATTCATATGCTGATGTTGGACATGATCTTGATGTAGATGACCATTCTAATGTTGACTTTGATAAGGATGTTTATGTGGTAATGGTACTAACAAATGATTGTTTAATTATATCATGGTGGATAACATGGTTATTTGTAAGTATCTTCTTCTCTTTGGGTTTGTGAATGGATGCTTTAAGAGTAATATATTTGTGAAAATGGGGGATTTGATGTGAATAGGATATAGGGATAATTAATGAGGGATAGTTGTGGTAGGGATAGGATTGGGGTCATGACCGCGATTGAGAAGGGAAAAAGCTTGATCATACTTAGGAAGCAATTCTTGGCATACCCTTTTTTTCACACTCCTTGGTGTAGATGCATTGGATTCATTCTCAATTTCAATGTCATCATTATCAATTAAGTTTTGGACATAATATTTAAAAGGGTGGAATCTACTAATAGATTGCCTAGGGACTTTATGTTATAGATAAAATAATTATACTCCATACCATGAGGGCACATGTTTAGACAAATCTATAGGTCTTATTTTTAGGAGGGCGCATGTTTAGACAAATCTATAGGTCTTGTTTTCAGATATATAACCATGCCTATGGCCTCTAGTTTCTAAAATAAGGCTTCTATGAATATTGGGAGAGGAGTATATTGCTTTTCTATAGCATTAGATATGGAAGTGTTGGATTTAGGAGTGGAATAATATGATGGTGATGTCATGATATTAGGGGAAGGAAGTGTGTGAGATTATTTAGGAGATTAATTAGAATTAAATGAGATTGATAAGTTAGGATTCCCTTTGCTAGTAGGATGAGGGATTTGTGATGGACTATGACTGGTAAATAGAGGATTCAACTATGGATGGGTGTGAAATAGAGGTAAGATTAGTTAAATGGGGTTGAAGCCTATGGGAAGTTGGTCACCAATTTCTAAGAGCCATAAGAGGACTACATCCTTATTGACAATAATATATTTATTAAATAAGGTAATATCTTTATTATTATATTAACTAGGAAAGTCATGGTCAAGACTAGGATTAATGGATGGGGGATCAAAATGGGATTCATTATCACAAGAATTAGATGTGTATAAGGGTTGATGAGGCAATTTTTTGGTAGGTGATCTTATGTGTATTGGTTCAAAATCATTAATAAGGCATGCACTCATCTAATATCTATAAAAGGCACTCATCCTTATTGACAAATATATACTTGTGAAATAGAGAAAACTCATCACTTGTATATTAGGAGATGATATGAATATGGTTATGATGGATGGATAATGGATCTAATCATGGTGGGTTAACATGTGGGCTAGGTGTAGATGAAGATTCTTAATGGGTAAATATAGTGATATTAATTTAGGCTTGATGGGATCTAGGTCCATAGGTAGGTGGGCACTAAATTCTAGGACCCATAAAAATATCTTGTACTTGTTAGAAAATAGGTATGTTATATAAGAAATAGGTCCAAATCCATGTGGGTAGATGATAAATGGGTGATGGATGTGAATATAGAGTATGGCTTTGGTAAAAATATGGTCCTTGGAAAAAGTAAGTCTGAATGATTAAGATAATATGACAAGTGATGGGTGAGGATGAGATAGGCTAAATGGATTATGATTTCAGACTAGGATTAGATTTAAAACTAATAGTATGATAGGTGTTAATGATCTATCAACAATGACTAATTTTTAAGCTAGCAAAAGGATGGGTATTTGGCTAGTGCCTAGATTCAAACTATAAAGATGATGATTAGATGGGTGATAGTTATAAATAGGTAAGATGACTAGATTAGAGATGATTGGATTGAGGATGACTAGATGCTATATTGAAACTAGAAAAGTGTTAGGTTATTAATAGGATATTGACTAAATAGGAAAATTGATAGAGTAACAGGTGATATAATATAATGGTGGATTAGAGTGATAGGATGATATGTAAGGATAACAAAATGACTGGTTCAAACCTTAGACCAATTTTATCAAGGTTGGATGGATATAAGATTATGTGATGAAGGGTAAATGGGAATAATTGGAAGGATCAAGGATGATGATATTGAGATCAAGAAATGTATATAAGGGTGGTGATGCAATTATGATTAAGGGTAAGATTAATGATGTGGGAAGGGTGGTATGACATGAGATGAGATAATGAGGGGATAAGATGTGATGATGGACAAGGTAATATTAGACTAGATGATAATACTAAAGATGGGGTAATGAGGGTATGGTTAGGCAAGGTAGGATAATATAAAATGAATAAGGATATATAAGACAATGTAAATTTTAATGGCGCATATAGAAATGAACTTGGGTTTTTTGGTGAATTTCTAAGTATGTGTTTTTATATTCTACAAAACATTTATAGATTATGTTTATTTTTTCAAGTGAATCAACATGGAAAATAACTTGCCATAGAAGGTATGTTGATGTACGAATATACAAAAAGGTCACAAACAAATGGCATTAGTTTTATCAGTTGATAGGACTTTGAAATTGAATGAGAAAAATGGCATTAAATGACAAACAAAATGTCAAATGATAGGTCTATTCATTTGACATCTATTTTGTCACTCAATAGTGTTGCCATCACTTGATAATGTTATTATCATTTAATAGTATCACTATTTCTCAAAAGCATTATTATCACTTGACAATAATGATATCACTCGACAATATTATTATCACTCAAAAACATTTAGCTTGATAACATTTTTATCACTCAATAATATAGGTGTCACTTGACAACATATCTATTACACAATACCATAACTATCCTATGATAACTGTACTATCAAATGAAAATTATGGTACCAAATGACATATATGCTATCTAATGGGTGATAATATTGTAGGTAAGTGACAACTATGATGGTGAGAAACACAAGCACCTATAAATGGTAACTATACTAATATACTTATAAAATTTTATCCTCAAATGATTATATATTACATACAATGGAGAATAATCTCATATTGACTTTTGATGAAGTGGTAAATTATATTTATATGTATGAAATTTATTTTAATCTATAGGTGAGATGACATGGAAAATTAACTTACACCTAGATCTTTAGATGAATATAGATTATTAATCACCTAATTAGACAAATTCCAATTTATAAAAAGATAATATTAATACATTAATGACATATAGTCACTAAAATTTATCTTGGTATAAGATAAGGATGTGCAACATGAAAGAATATACAAGATATATAAATATGATTAAGGATGGTTATACAAGATGATCAAGACAAAATGAGGATATATGAATAATTCAAGATGGTATAGATAGGATAAGATAGGATAAAAATATGACTAGGATAAAGGATTAGGATTTTTTGATAAGATGTGATATAGGGATGATTGGGGATGGGCATGACTATGATTGGTCAAAACTAGACTATCAAAATGTGGGAGTCAAGGGAAAGTTATGTTATAACTAGGATGGGATCAAAGTAGTTAATAAGACTAATGGTGGGGGAAATAAATGTATGAATAGGACTATATGGATAAAGATGAGAGGGATGATGAGGTCAAGATGCGATTATAATGGTCAAGGAAAGAATGTACAAGATGTAAGGATATACAAGCTTCATAGTGAGGATATACAAGATGATGATATAAGAGTCCCATATAGTTGTGTATAATCTTGGGTGAAAGGATGACCTAGATCAAAAATAAGATTGGTCTAGCACAACACACACCAAATCAATCAAACCATAAACCAATGACTAGTAAACTATCTTTGGGAGTATAATTAGATGATTTCACTATCTAATGGATTCACGCATGAGGCTATAGGCTGGTGACTAGTTAAAAAATTTCCCAAATCCTATTAGCCCCATTTACACATAATGATCAGTATGGGATCTAATATTGACTCTGACATCAATTCACCTATTATGCTCAATGGTCCTATTCTAGGTAATATGGGCTTAATATGGGCATCTGTAATATAAACTAGGTATGTGGGGCCCAAATTAGTATAGGGTGATATCTAATACATGGGTTAGATAATTAAATCTTTCCCTTCATGGAAGATCTATATGGGATCAACTTCTTGTCCTAACAACTCACACTAATTTGTATACTCCATCAAAATGAGTGTGGTTGAATATGCAGTGATGAAATTTGCATTACCAACCTATAAGACTATGGAAAGTGTGTGGGTGTCACTTTCACATCATGTTTCCCCATAGAAAATAAAAATGGGAAGGGTTTATTAGTTATTTTTATCCTCCAATACTCACTACTAAGATATAGGGAGGAGAGTATACACCATTATAGGCCTCAAGTATAGACAACCAGCCAAAAAGTTGATTAGATAATTAATTAGGTGTGATATATAAAAAATATATATAATATGGTTTTAAAAATAATAAAATATTGTATAGGTGGCTTGTAAATCAAGTGATTAGTAGTTTTAATTTAATAATCTTGAGGGGAAACTTGCAAGACAAAATGTTAGACAAAAAAATGACATGCAAGACAAGATGTGTTAGTAATTAGATAGGTAAGTGAGACAAAACATCCATCAATTTTTTCTTGTGAAAATACAAAAAAAAATAGTAAAATAATCCTTAATAAAAAAACTAATTTTTTTTTAGGTTTTGCTTTATAAATTTTTAAATGAGGGGCTAGGACACAGGGGTCTGGGAGTAGCATCCCCTAGCTAGGTCAAGGGTATTACCCTGTACAAGGTTATTGAGTAGTGTCTCATGTAGGGTTAATGGGAAATTTTCCTTATGGGGTCAAGGGTAAGTTCCCCTTGTGGGGTCCAGGATGCTCAAAATGACTCAAAAATCATCAAAAATGATCTAAAAATGACACTAAAAAAGAGTAATCTAAAGGCAAAAAATAAGGTAATTATGATTGCAAAATCGCTAATATAGTAAGATAAATCACTTAGACATAGTCAATGTTAGTCAAAATCACATACAAAGGCACAAAATCATAAATGAGTCATCGACATTGCCTATGGGGACAATGGATGTTGTAAAATGATTAGGCGAACTACTAGTGGCTAGATAGCAAATCTATGACTAACAAGTCTGAAATCATAAATGCAAAGTAAGATCATGACTACAAATAAGTGATTTTGTAGACTATACAAAAACAAAGATATATAGATTTAAAGAGACTAAAATGACTTATAGGAAGCTATTAGATTATGATTTTTTAGATCATATTATTTATAGTGGTTTTTAGGATTATAGTAGGATTAAATTAAGTTACTTCAAGATTATAGCTAGGAGAGTTGTAGTTTTGATTAGTGTGAAAATTTTAGTTCAACCTTGTAAAATAGATAATATTTCCTAAAAAAATAGTATGTTAATGCATAGATGATAGAAAACAAGATGGCTAATTAGAAATTTATAAATATCTAATACAAGTCAAAATCATTACTAAACTATCAAAATCATGACTACCAGTCAAAATTGCAACTGTGTATAGACAATATTGAATTAGAGACAAAAAATGATGATTTTGATTTGACAAAGTTCTTACTTTGTTTCATGCAATGAGATAAGTTAGATAGAACATCAAATTCACAAAAAGATTAGATTTTATAAATTTAACTACTAGATTGAAGTTCATTTATGAGTTAATTCAAAATCACAAATAACAATGTCAAAATTGTAGATCATAATAAAAAATACAAAAGGGTAAAATGATTTTTCTAAACTCTCAAAATATTATCAATTTTAGAAAAAATAATGTTTTTTATTATTCATACAACCAAAACAAATCAAACAACTTTAAAAATCTAGAAAATTTGATCCAAAAGTCTAATAATAAACAAATTAAGTACAATTTATAAACCAAAGCAAAATTGCAATTGGGATCATCGAAATCACATATGATAATCAAAACCACAACTATAAATAAGATATTTTGTAAAGATATAATAAAATAGTTAGGTCAGTTAATGATTAGTGGTTAACTTCTACAGTTTAAGTCAAAATTGTAATTATTAGGGTCAAAATTGTGACTATCACTTCAAAATCACCTCTTACAGAGCATAATCACTAGTCACTCGTGACATGAGAATTTTTGAAAATTTTGAGGCCAATTTCATGCCAAATCAATTCTTTCAAGTTTCACAATCACACTTCACACACAAAATTAGTGCAAAGGAGGGCTCCCACTATGGTCACCAAATGCGAGATGTTAAATTTGAGCAATTGATTAAATTATACAAATACACACTATAATAAACTCAAATTACCAATCCAATTCAAAATTTAGATCCATTAGATTAAAATAGAATAAAATAAACATTTAAGATAACATTCTAATCTAAATCTAAATGTTCCCAATCAAGATTCAAACAAAAAAAAAAATTATAGATGGAGGATCTCTACCATAGACTCAGATTATTTACAACATATAATTAACTTTGACAATGTTTTGAATAATATACTAGTGATTGATTCATAAGATTGACATGGGGGTTTATGGATTTAATCACTGGATTCAATGGAGGGTGAACATGGTTTAAATGGAAAATGGAGGGAGATTTTCTAATAAATTAAAAATTCATTGTAAGCCTCTAGAGAAGAAAACTCTAGAAAGGAACAAGGGAATTCTAAGGAATTTAAAATTCCTTAGAATTCTCTAGAGAGATAACTCTCTAGAGAAAGAGAAGGGTGGGGGAGAGTTCTAGATTCTATTAGGGAATATAATGATGATTAGGAAAAGATGAAATTAGTTTAGAATAAGGGTTAGGTGAGGAACATGGGGTAGGCTTGTAGGAAATCCTAGGAGTAGGTAGGTAGGGGGGTTATAGGAATTTTAAATTCCAAAATATTAGACAAGTGGGATTAATTAGTAGATAATGGGAATTTAGGTGAATTAATTAGGCATGGTATGTTATAAGTTAGTATAGTATGGGGGATATATTATAAGTATTAGATTAGGACAAGGATAATATGATATTAGGAAAAATTAGATGGAAATATATGAAATTAGTGATGTTAGTGATGAAGTGAGCAAATTTAGATGCATACAGGGCCCAATGTAATGTTCTACATCATTCCATATTGATCCTACCTTATGTAAATATAATTTTATTCTTGAGAGATCATGGAAAAAATCAATTAGATCTATCCTTTAGTAATAATTATGATGCACTCATATTTCAACACAATAGTGCAATGGTTACAATTTCTAAGGAGAGCACAACTATAATGAAGTAGAAAATTGATAAGATTATATTAGTAGAAGGATTTAATCCAAATATGGAACATATGGCACACTCTAAGGAAGAAAAAAAAAAGTACACATGGGAAGCCCATTTAAATAGGTGGTTTGTTATAAGATAAAATATGTACACATACTCTTTATACAGGTAGTCCATGGAAGGTTTCTTCAAACTAAATAATCAATTAACATACTTTCCTAGTACCTACTTGTATATATCTTCTTGCTCCTTACTTCTTTTTATTATTCCTCTACACCTACTCCATTGTTTTATTCTAACCCTTGTCTCTAACTTTAATTTTGGGTCACTTGTTCCCTTATCTCTTTCAACCCAATTCAAATAGTCCAACACAATTATCTTTCTAAGATTTCAATGCAAATCCTTCATAGCAACTAACTTTTATTATTATTACACATATATACATGTTCTATCTCTCTTTTGTACTTTCATGCTCATGTATATCTACATTTACATGAGGTTACATGGCCATACTTTCCATATATGCTACATATGTGCCTACATTGGAGGCACCTTGATTGCCTTCCATATTATCATGCTTTTATTCAATACTTTGTTGAGAATTTTTTGAATCTCTCCATCTCCTTATTCATTGTCAACATCTTGTTGATTTGCTTCATGTATTTTTTTTAAAATTATACTTATGCTTGCATTACTTTTCTAAATATGGGAAAAAATATAGAAAACCTTCATATATGATAAAAACTACAAAAACTCAATATATTTTCAAAAAGAAAAATTGGGGCCTATAGTCATGCTTTCATATTATTATGTTTTATCTTTTCATTATCATATATTCTCTTGTTCACTATATATCATATTTTAGTACATTTTAAATACATAATGCTTCTCAAATGGCATATAAGTGTGTAACAAACATATTTATATATAAATAGATGTCATTCATACAAAAAAAATTGTATCAATTAAAAAATATTTCATACAGTCAAACAAGACAAAACTACACTAGTCAGATAACAATGCACTATGTCCTTATACTCTATTGTGTTACTTTTCATGTGCATGTTATATCTAATTTCAACTCCAACATAATTACATGAAATTTTTCTATAGGTTTTATACATAGAATATATAATATGTTAAATATAATTCATATTTTAAGCTTAAGGCATATTTTACATGGTTTCAATGTTTGGCTAGTTGCTAGCCTTCTACCCAACAATCTTGCTCAAGTTCAAGGCATATCATTGTTCTATAAAAACACTTTTATAAGTTTTATTTGTCCAAAAATTATTTTTCCATGATTGAACTATAAAAAAAACATGTCTCTTTTTCACTCATAATTTACATGTACCATGATGAATATGTTATTCAGTAACATGAAAATAGATGCATATGATCAAATATGCTACTTTTAGTTTCTCTATGCTTCTTTCAGATGCTTGTTTCCTTATATCACTTGATTTTTTTGTTTTCTTCTTGTATAAAACCCTTGGATTTATGTATGTTAAACATACACCCTATTTCTTGTATGGCATCATCATGTATTCTGTGTGTGGCCTTTGGCCTTCTATTTTTATGTGTCATTCACATGTCCCTTGTATTAGCCTTTGGGACTTATGTGTGACATTTATGTAAAATTTATAAATCTATGTGACATCTTATATGTCCCTTGAATATGGTATTTTTGCCTTTTTTTTGACATTATGTGATTTTACTTACATATTTGTTACTTGTTACTATACTGCCATGGTGCTTATCATGCATTACTACATATCTATTACACGTGTCTATGGTGCCATGGTAAATATCATACACATACTAAATGTGTACCTCAAATGCTTAATATATTCAATACTATGTTTATAGTATATATACAAAACTTTCAAGTTATTGTCATGATTCATACACTACTTCAATTTTATATTCAATTACAATGATGAATGTTACATCTTTTTGGATTCTAATACAATTAAATTATTCAAATGCTATTACTTTACTACAAAATTCACAAATACTCTCACATTTTATTTTGAGACAAGTGTGTTTTAGGAAATTCCCCTTTTCTCAAAAGGGGGCATCATAATGCTTATCTTTAAGATTTCACAAGAAATACATTTCATATTTGATAGTTTACAATATGTAAAATCATATTTTTCAGATTTTGGGGGCATTCATCTTGCTTATGCGCTCCTCTTATTAAAACTACTTGAGCATAAATATAATTTCATGAAAATAGTTACAAGATTTCAAACAATATTCAAAAGATCAAATTAACACTCTATAAGTACAATGGGCATGGTATGCATTCATGTCTAAGATACTACTTCACAAAATTCATATTTTTATTTTTTTACGTATCAAGTTTTAAGAATTTATAGTTCTAATCTAGATCTATCTATAACAATGTGATTCATCTATTGTAAATAGACCATGTTTGAGTTTAGTGACACCCCAAGTCATGGTTATACTATAGTGATCCATGTACTAGTTCCCACCTCTTCTTTTCATTTTAGCAAGTGAGTCATATTTGAGATTAGTGACGTTCCATGTCTTGGTTGCACTTTATCAAACCACTTTGTTGGTTTCTACCTCTTCAAAATAATTATAGAGTACTCTATGAGGGTTGGAGTATATAATATTTCCAACTCAAGATCATCACTAATTCTTCAAACTAAGACTTGATCACTCTCAATTCACCACAATTTAATCACTTCTCCACATGTTTCAACAAGGGGGCATGCACATCTTTGTGATAAATATAAAGTTTGTATACACACTTAGGTATCACATTTCATTTACTATATTAATTTTATGCATCACTGGAATAAATGTAGGGGAAATGTAGACACTTTAAATTTTTTCAATAAATGTTTGATAATGTTTGTCCTTGACATGTTTATTTTTCTTGGGCAATCCATCATTCTGATAACCCAAAATATGTAAGGAATCCTTCAAAGTCTCATAATTAATGTGCATATCTCCAATACTTCCTTATTCTATCCCTATCCATCCCTATTCATCACATATTTCATGGTTATTTTGCTTTTAGAATCATATATCCCTTTTGGACAAGAACACACTATCATATAAGGACACATTGTGTCCTTGTCCTAGAGTTTGTTATTTTCCATAGTGATTTAACAATCTTTTTTATAAAAGAACACAATTTATAACAACTCTACTACACAAACCAATAGGTTAGTTATTGGAAACATTGGGAATATTATCTTATAAAATCACATCAAGTCTCATACTTGAAACCTTATAGTTCTCTTACTATCTCTCATTGATTAAAAACATATATATTCTAAGTAAAGACTATTATTTCAATTATTTTGTAATACAACAATACCTAGCCAAGTCTAATATTATTTTATTTAAGGTTAAGGGCATCAATTATCAAGTATTATAATCAAATCTTGTTAGTTTCATTCACATGATCTTCCCTAAAGGAATAAGTACATTGGCCTAAGGTCCACTTGGAATATGTAGGTAACACTCAATCAACAAGGGGTTTTATGAGGATAGCTCGACCATATCCCACTTCCCCAATTTTTATCCCTTTACATTTGATATCTCTTATGTGTGTGTGTGTGTAGGACTAGGGTATTGAATTTATAGGTATTTTATGAATCAAATCGAGCTCCACCCAAAAATAGTTCACCTATAAATAGAGGCAAACAAGCCTAATTTTTAGATACAATGTACATTCTATTTGGACAATGTTGCAATAGTAGACAATAATGCATTATAGCCTTGTTCACCTTCTATAGACTTGTCTCAATATACAATGGATTTTTGTTTTCTAGTGTATCTATGTTTTTAGGTTATTAAAAGTAGTCATAGTTCACATAAAGTAATTACAGTCCGAGTTAATTTATTTGTAAGGACAATTATCTAGCCCTAGTTTTAGTTTTTATTTTTAGTAATTTATAAAATATGTAAATTATATAGATCATTGTGTTAATTGTATTATGTATTATTTAAATTCCTAATCATATTTCAGTGGTTTAAATTTCTAATTAGAGTTAACTATTTATTCTAATTAATTCTAGAGTAAACACAAAGCTCTTTGTTTGTTGCAGTGGACTTTCTTGGCTCTTTGTTTTATCAAGCTATATGTCTATAGGCTATACACTTGCATCGATTTTTGATATAGACCCCTTTAATTTTATTTTATATATATTTATTATATAATAATATACAGACTATATATTTTCATATAATTGTATATATAATATATATACTATATATTTTCATATATGTAATATTATTATGTAATAATTATATATAATAGTATAATATTATTATATATTTTTTATATAGTACATATAAATATTATATATCATAAGATATTTATTTTACATATTATAATTACCAATCTTATTGATTCTTGAAGGGGCTCATACTCATGACATGTAATACATTTTAAAATTTACTTGGCACTTCGTGTTGGCATTCACCTTTGCCATTTATTTCTCACACCAATTGATAGAAGAAGAAAAAATACAAGATGTAAAGAATGCATTATTGTTTTTTCTGAGGCATATTCTCCTACTCTACTCCATGAATTTTATATATTGGTAGGGAAATATTCTTGATAAAGATAAATCATTTCCTTATAGTATAAAGGCTTTGGAAAAACATGCTTATTTTAAGGGACTCAAACTTATAATATATCTCGATGCAGGGTCAGAAGATTATACTAGAAACTTGGATCAATCAAAAAGATTTTATCCTTTGACTTATTACAACATATATACCAAAATACTATTTACTAATGTTTATATTTTTTTTAATAGATCCCAAACATGCTCCAAAATAATTCAAAGTTCCATTAGACACAAGGAGAAATATGCCAACACACTTGCTTCATGGATAACCACTTTTAAATATTATTATTTATCTATCGACTAGATTTTGCCCCATTTCAGATGAATCTCTCATGTCCTTGAATTAAAATGTAGAGTTCTTAGAGCTACATCCTTAGAATAAGCTTTAATGGAACATAATAAGAAATATATTAATATTTGATTTATCACTGCTCAAATAATAAAGGATAATTGGTTTTTTATAAAAGAGAAGGGAGTTGACTACTTGAAATATTATATTTGTTATATTCCTAAGTTTAAAGCTTGTGAGAGGTACATAATATTTATGCATTTTTTTTCTATAAAATAAATTCTCTACAAGTGGATCTGATAATTGAATTGCCAAATTACCTTGAATTTTTATTAAGATAAAGAGGTTCTAAAAATATACGAGGTTCTCAGAAGATAGGTCATCCTATTTTATTTTCCATTGGTATCTGGTAAGAAGGGTTTGCAAAATTTAATATTTGTGTTACTAAATAATTTAGGATATCCCCATGCTTCATTAAGTATAATTGAGAATAATGTTAAACTTTTCTATTTTTATGGGAAAGTATTATCAACAAGGTAATATGCAGGTCCTAAGATCACAAGCAACTAGAGAAATATCGATGATGAATTTTAATATTAATTAGTAATATACTAGATAATATCCATAGATGGTACATTATTTTCAAAAATAAGGGATTGATAAAAAATATATTTATACATAATATTTAAATCAATACAAGGCTTGTTATCATCACCTAAGTAATTATTGGATTAAGTGTAATCATCTATTCTTAAGCCTCATGTGCCTATGACCTAACCCAACACATTTACGCCCACATTTAACTACCCTACCACTCACACATTTGTTGATATCGACAAATAATGTATAATGATCATATATGCCATTAATAGGCATTTGGGTCATTTTATATATACATGCATCAATATATGAATAATTAAAAAAAAATTACGAAAAAATTTAGTATGTTTATCGAGGGATACACGTGGTGATCAATTATTTGTAAATAAATCATAAAAAGATAACCACTTCTAAATTTACTCTACCCAAAGAACATTTCAATTAGATATTTTTATGCTAAGGTTAAGAGAATAGCCTACAAGGTCTCTTCTGATGGAGCCTAGAAGATCTTGTTTATATGAGCTGTAAAAGCTCTTTCACTAAAATCCATTTACCTAACTTCACTACCTCCAACCACCATTGGAACCCTAATGGTCGTTGTAATAAAATGTTCCATCCTTGCGACCACTATTATAAAAGACAAAAAGGGAAATGTGCCAAGAGGAAAAAATTCTCAGGTGTAATATTGTGGGGCAGAAGCATCTCAAATATTAATGCCACCCATTTCAATAATCATACCTATGTTTATTACCCACACTGCCAACTTCGTGCCAAGTGAGAATGAAGCCATAAAGAAAAAGGTTAAATAAAAATCACCCCAATTAAGACTTGAGTTTAATATTTGAAATACCTTCAAACTCTTTCCATGCATCTCTTTGATTATGACTATAATAGACTCCTTTTGGTCTATGCCGTAGTTATCAATAAAATTAGCCATAGAATTAGCCTCCCTATAACAATGAAGACTTTCCAAAAATTCAAAACTAGATAAACTCTTCTATGCCTTAGATATAATGTTCTCTAAATTATACGAAGAAGCTAAAGACTTTTTAAAAGTAGATAAAAGAATTTGTGAGTCACCTTCAATCTGAAGCTTAACTATACCACACTGGGATACTAAGTCCAAACCAAACACCATGTCTTGATCCTCTAATTTTTTTTTAGTTCCATCAATCAATTTATTGAAGATGACCCTTATAAGAGAGTCACTATAATCTCTAATGATACATCCTACCCTAGATGATCTAGTATTACCCACAGAGGCATCATCAAAATTTAATTTGAACCAGCCAGGGGAAGGAGGCCACTCTACGTTCTCCTTTATTTTATATTTGATTAAAAATACCATTGACCCATGAATGGGGGGAGCTTAGATAAAATTCCATTTAACACACATCCTCATATCCTAGGCTAATATATTACCTTCTATGTATTTAAAATGAGCTGAAACAACCTCTAAAATCACTACTTCAATCTCGCTCAAAATAACCCTGAGTTATTTTTCTTTACCTTTAAATTTTTTTTGGGTTTCTTTGCTTCCAAATTATCTAGATTAAAATGGCTAGGCTGACCCTCCAAAGAACAAATATTTCCTTTTTTACATCCTCAAATAGGTAAGAAGTAAAAGCATTAAATAGGGATGATGACCATGCCCAAGACCATTCTAATTTACTACATATCCAAGCCCAAAACTAGACTATGATGGGGCATTCAAAAAATAATTGACATGCATATTCTTCCACATACTTACACATGACACACCTATAAGGACTCAAAAACCTAATCTTACAAAGCCAATCCTGAGTTAGAATGTGATCTTGAACATCCAACCAGACAAATGCCTATAATTTTTGAAGGCCCTCTTTACTATAACATAAATATTTGGCCCAACCCATAACTTCATAGGTATCTTCTTTCATCTAGTATCCTAAACTAATAGTATAAGAGCTAAATGTAGCCCCTACCAATGTAGTGAATCCTCTTTATTATATTAGAGGTACAATCACTGAGAGTGGGGGTGAATCAGTGAACCTAGATATTTCAATTTCAATTTTAATCCTTTCAAACTAATAAACAATCAACATATATCAACTTTGGTCAAACAATATTGATAAGAGATCTCATTCATTCAATGCATACACAAGATCAAACATATAACACATAGTTCTTCTAAGAAACCCTCATGAGGAATAAAATCCACTCTCAAGCCTATAACACACGGGATACTTATCATATAAGGAAATATAAATAAGAGATTGGTAAAATACTTTAAACCAAAAAACCTTGATCAAATCCTTCTAACCAAATGTCTTTATTGAAACACTTGTTTCACAAGGAACAACTACCCCTAAGGAAGATAAAGTCCTTTAAACCCTCTTTTGAACAAATTCACCTTAATACTAATGTATTCAATACTTGATGATGGATATTTTATTATCTAACCCTTGCACAAACTCCCTCTCTATCTCATACAAGCCTCTCACATAGGCATGCCACAATCTCTCCCTTCTTCACTCAAACTATCCTCATATGCACACTTAGACCTCTTCACATATCATCAAAATTTAAGAGTGCTATTATAACATAAAAAAATGACCTATAGGTCATCCACATAGTCAAAAATCTATTCTAATCATCAGCTCAACCAAAAGGTACACTACCTATCCTCTCTTCTTTACTTCAATACATACTACTCATAGACAAGTCTTTGCACAAATCTCTCTCAAGTCTATCATAAGTATAGAAACCATCACATTTGGTTTCAATATTTATAGAGAATTATTTAATTGTCAAGTACAAAATATTCCTTTTTGTACACAACACATGCCTTCACCCTTAAGGCATCTCACATGGGTCACACTTAAGCATAACACACTTTCAAATAGGGCTAAGTCACCTTTTAGGTCTTATGATGACCCATTGATCTTTTTGATACTTATCCAAGAATAATAATAAAAATAACACTTTAAAACTCATTTAACCATGTCACATGATCTATAAGTACTCCTTAATTTCACATATCCATCATAATACCATTATACTTAAGCATAAATTGCTCAAATAACATTCTGTACAATAACCATTATGAGCAAACACACAGGCATCTTATAAATCATTGTTCATACTAAATATATATTAATCACATCTCCAAAATATACATATATCATCCTTATAGAGTATAAAACACTCTCCAATATCTAAGACAACATGAAACGTAAAAAAAAATCAACACAAGATCGAACAATCTTCTTGGGTTACTTGCAGAGCAAATACAAAAACATAGCCAACTTTAAAGTTTCATAATTTTGAATTTACACACTTAAAAAATTTAAAATATATATTTTCAAATGCATCTTGGATCTATCTTCAAATTTTATTTTTACACCATGAACAAATTCCAAATAGATCAAAAGATATAGCATAGAAACTAGACATTGTCTTTCCTTTATTAAATTCAAATATTTGAATTCAAATGGTCACAGTTGAACATTAACCACTTTGCTCACATCTCATGTCCTCACATATTAATATTAAATGCACACCATTGATATTATTTAAACTTTAATGCATAATACCAATTCCCAAATATTAAACTTTGAATAGTTGACCTCATCTCATGTAATCTTGCAATCTTGACCCAACACGCACCGTCAATCTTTGTGGGATTATCCTTGCTTTAACAATGCTAGACAACCATCACTTTGACCTCTTGAATTTAATGAACACCATTCATATCAATTAGTATGAGCACCCACTAATAATTTATCTTTTTAATAAAGTTGATATTTATCTCTACTCAACATTAAACATCGAACACTTATCCTCATCTCGTTGCTTCCTGACACCTTGGAATGAACATGCTCTATTGATATTTTTTTAAGGAGATCAATATTTAATTTAATTAACCAAAAAAAACTTTGACTCATTTAAATTGATATGAACCATAAATTTTCACTATATGATCACCTTTGAACTATTGGATCTACATCTGGTCATGATCTTTAATATCATGAAAAAATGACTAAGTAGGGGACCATTGCTTATCTACCTGGAAGGCCAACTATGGACCTCAATAACCTTTGTTGCACTTAGTCACATGATCTAAAATTTGTAAAATCTCGTCACATAGGATAATCTAACCATCTATTAATCAGCTCTTGAAACCTTTACATGTGTGATATATAACTCTATTAATCTATGCACTTAGATTTTTCTACCATAGAGCCAACTATGTCGAGAAATTATCTAGAAGGCCAACTTTTCACATCCATATATTTTGTCACACTTCATCACATGACCTAAAACTTAGTTAATATCTCTTAAAAAAAAACTAAACAAACCCATATGATCAGTTTCTCTTAAAACATCAACACATGTGGTATATTCCACCACCAAACTGCTTACTTGACTCTTTCTTACCTCATGCAAATTTTGCTAAGTATGGGAAAACACTGCCAAACTACCTGGGAGCCCAACTTTGCATTTGCATATTTTTTTATGATTATTCACATAAAATAAGATTTAATGCATAATATCTAGGCAAAAATTTCATCAAAACTATAAGACCAACTCCCCTTAACTCATCCACACATAGTAATGGTGATATCAACAAACTGCCTACTTAGATTTTTTACTACTAAACCCAAAATGTCTAAATGAAAACAATGATCAACTAGATGAAATACACTCATATAAAAAATCACTAAAATAATTATTTAATTCTAATAGGACCCTTTAAACATCTTCAAATCACCATACTCATACCTAAACATCTCTAACCATGCTAAAACTAAAGATCAACCAAGCTTCCAAGCATACTATGACAAGCACATTACACACTTTATCATTGTCACTTAGATTATCAAAGTACTTCATCTAATCACCAAGATACCATTGTGACATCACCATGACATCATTGACAACTCTCCAACATATTATTTATAAAAAATGATTCTTATTCAAGCAGTCACCAAGATGCTCAATCTAATCCACCAGATTACCTAATGACTCAAAACTTTTCCAAGACTATGCATTAAAGCCTAGATCTTGAGAATGTTCCATATAATTGATCACAAAATCACCCCATGAACCTATTATAAGAGTAAAATTTCATTCTAGATTAGGCAACTAAAAAAAAATTTGTGTCCATTCCAAGAATCCTCCCAAAACTTTACTCTATGATTGTTATTGATGGTCCACAAAACATGCTCTGAAATTAGAGGTCTACATTTGGGAAAAAAATTCTACATGTGGGAACCTTTAGGAGGGTTAGAGATGGAAATTGTGATCCATGTATTATGCAATTCTAAGTACTTACATCTAATAAGACTTCTCCATAAGGATTAGGGTTTGGTGAGTAAACCCCAAATCAATTTTATACTAAGATCTCAATTTTAGAGACTGCAACTTTCAATCCTAGTACCTCCCATATTTTTAACTTGACAAACCCTTTCCCATTTAAGTAATGGGATTATTTTTTCTCCTAACATTGCCAAATAAAATCCTTTATAATTATATTTAGATAATTAATAGCTTGACTTGGCATTTGGAGTACAGACATGCAACATATTGGAAGAGCACTCAAGATTGATCTGATGAGGGTTAGTCGTCCTACCAAAGTTAGGCACTTTCCTTGCCAGGATGCAAGATGATCCTTAAAGGACAACACCAGGCTCTCCTAATGAATTTTCCTACTTGCATCTAATAATAGAGGCACACAAAGATATTTATAAGAGAACTTCCCCACTTTGAACTCCAATACAAGAGAAACACCTTACTTTTCTTGCTTAAAACAATTGATAGAGTAGATTTCTAATTTTCTCAAATTCACCAATAGGCTAGAAGCTTCCTCATAGCTAATGATAATGTCCCTAAATATTTTATCCTCTCTGAAATAATCTTAATCAAAGAGAAACATGTCATCTATGAATTTCTAGTGAGTAAGACACTCCAATCCGTATACCACCTTAATACCCTACAATTAAGATACCTCCTTATCTAATTTAATATCCCTTCCTATGGACTCTACCAACAAAATAAAAATAAAGGAATAAAGTGGATTCCCTTGATGGATACTCCTTGAGGATTCAAAAAACCCTTATAGATGACCATTCACTATAATAGAAAACTTTGATCTATAAATACATATGAACACCCATTCACACTAGTCTTTGTTGAATCCAAACTTCTCCAAGACTTTAATCAAAAAATTCCAATTCACCCGATCATAAGATTTATTGATGTCAAGATTAAGCATCATACGTTTATGTTGAGATTGTGATAGCGAGTGAATAATTTCATGTGCTATTATAATGCCTTCCTGAAGGTTCCTTCTAGGAATAAACCTAACTTGTTCTTTGAAGATCAAAGAATCTATAACATGTCTAAGCCTAGAAGCCATAACATTAGTAATGATTTTATAGGTCGTATTGCAGCGAAAAATAGGACAAAATCACTAAATGATTCTTGTGTTTCCCATTTTAGAAAGAGAGAGATAAAGGTAACATTCAAATCAGGAATAATTATCCTTCTCTACTTTAAATCTTCCACCATACAAAGCACATCTTCACCAACAAACTCCCAAAAAGCTTGAAAAAAAGCCACAATAAACCTATTCAGCCTTGGTGATTTATCTCTGGCCATAAAAAAGACCATATTTCACACTTCCTCTAATGAAAAGGGGGTGATAAATTTGTCATTTTGAATAATAGTGACAACCCTTAGAATATACCTCAAATTAGAAACTTGTGATTGAAGATCATATGTTGAGGCTTCATTTATAAATTTTTAAAATAAAGATACTACCTTGCTACAAATTTATATTTGGGAATTTAACATAGCTCCTCCATTAGAATAAATTTTTGATATGAAAGAAAAGATTCATTTCATTCTCATAAATTTATGAAAATAAGCTACATATTGATCACCTTCTCGCAACCACTCAATTCTTGATTTTTATTTCTAATGTATTTCCTCTCGGAGTATCAATTATTCATATTCAATGAGTAACCTTTTTTCTACCCAATATGAATTTTGATCCATACCCAAACTTATAGTATTATTTAGGGTTTCCATCTCTACATCAACTCAATATTTTTCCTAAAATATGTTTTTGAAGCAATCAACATTCCAAATATAGAGACATCCTTTAACATACTTCAACTTTTGATCCATCCTAAACATTAGTAACCAAAGAATAAAGGACTATTGTTCCACCATGAATGAAATTTCTAAAAAAAAGAGGGATCCTTTAGCCATATAGTCCCAAATTTAAAGGGACAAAAAGTAGGCAAACTATCAACAAAGATACATGGATCTATTGGAAAGTGATCCAAACCAAAAAAAGGAAGAATGGAGCTTTTTAAGATCTAATTTTATGATAACTAGTTTAAAGATACAAGAAAATGATCTAATCTTTCCATGATGTTTTGGCCACCAAATATTTTGTTCATCCAAGTAAAAGAACCTTATTTGGGGTAAACATCCAATATCTCATTATGCACTACAAACCCTCAAAATTTGAAATGACACTGGCAAAAGAACTATACCACTTAACTTCTCTTCCAATGAAATCAAATCATTAAAATCACCACCCAAAACTATCTTCAATCCCTGGAAGGATATGAGGATATTAGAAAGAACATTCCACAATTAGAGATTTTGAGCATGGTCATTGGGACTATATACATTACACAAAATAAAAATCATATCTATGAAAAATCTTGAAATTCTACATAGTTACCAATTTGAACCACTATCAAGCATTTCCATTACTACCTTAGTTGGAAACCATAATATTTCCAAACCCTATGAAGCCCCTGATGCTTCAACAAAGGAGTTTTTCCATATTTTATAACTAAATTCCATTAGGGCTGAAGCTTCAAAAAGGCTCAAATTATATTTTTGAATCAATAAAACATATGGTTGATTTACTTGAAAAAGATGTTTTACCAAGCACCTTTTGTTAGGATAATTCAAGACCCTAACATTCCAAGATATTATCTTCATAAGGGGAAGAGGGGATTTTCACCCCCTAATTTCTAGTATCCAAAAAAATTACCAATGTTACTTGATTACCAGTTGAAACTTCTCTAGTTACTTTTTCCTTGTCTGACTTCCTTCCATACTTCTTTGCTTAACCATAGTTCGCATGAACGATATAACTCTAAGACTATGTGATAGACATAACTACCCTAGAATTCAATTCATACTCAGAATCTTCCTCCTCCTCGTCAAACATAAACTCCCCACTTGGTGATGACTATACCAAAGGAAGGTTCTTAGGAGAGGGGCTCTTCTCTGTAAGATCCAATTCAGATAATTGAGGAGTATTTTGAATCAAATCTTTAATAACCTAGGACTATTCACTAATGAATTCACAACCTTTCAACATTGAGGTGGGTGACATATCTTTCCCTTTATCCAAATTATACAACATGGCCTCCATTTCTTTGATTTTGATAGATGAAGCCTTTAAAGATATTAAAGTTAACCTATCTTCTTCCAAAACTTGATCTAAGGATATCTACCACAAGTGCTTTCCTTTTGGACTGGAGGTGCTTGGAAGCTAACCTTCTAGCTTGGACTTATCTATTTTGACCAAGCATCTCTTTGCTTGGAGAGACCAATAACTACCACCATTATGCTCCCTAAAATATTTCAAATATTTTGTCACTGGTTTCCACAACCTCTTAACAACACCCTAGATAGAACAAAACCCATTCTAGCCATCTTGCAATCCTTTTGTGTATGCCCTACTTGTTTGAACTTGTAACATCTAAAAGGAATGTTTTCAACATCAACCAGTTAAGACCAATATTGACCCTAAGACATGATTATAATGAATTCAGAGACCTCCAAGTCAAAGTTTATTAAAACCCTAATCCTAACATAAGAGGCCAAGACTCCTTTTTTCTAAAATTGGATCAATTTCCAAATAGGTCCCAAGAATATTGTTGAGGGATGTCAAACAATCCTTACCTAAATACTCAAAAGGAAGTCCATACAAATGAATCCACACTAGATAACAACCTTGTTGAGCCAAGGAAGGGTCAAAATTAGGTTGCCATTTTTGTAACCAAAGACCAACTTCTCTAAGAGACCAAAAGGGTTGATTAAAAACCTTTTCCTTAACTTCCAAATTAAGGAAAACAACTATGAAAAATCCCTTGGGTAGAACTTTCACCTCAACTTCTTTCCCCTAAAGTTCCTCAATCCAATATTCAATTTATCTAGTAGTAGGCCATTTTCCTACAAATTTTCCAATTAGGGGTCACTCTTCAAGAATAGAAATACCTTGATAAAAACCTTTTGAATCCCATAAAAACTCTTTTTTTCCACCAATCATGATACATGAGACAACTTTGGATGCTGAGATTTACAAATCCAAATCAAAACAACTTGGAAGCCCTGCATCTCATTTTAAAGAAACTTCCCCCAGAGGGTGCACATTATCTCCAGTCACAATCAACACCAACCCTTCAAGAGCTAAATGTCATTGCCTTTATTCCAATTCCACCTATTCCTCATCCTACCAAAATCTAAAAATTCCTCTTTGACCACCCTAGATGAAGACCCTAGCCATTCTTGAGACTCTTTAATCTCCTCTACCAAAGATTGACTAGATGATTTCAAATATTTATGACCGAAACCCCTAGTAGTGAAGTTTGCTTTCTTCTGCTCTTTTCTTCGATCATGCACCATTTAAAAAAAAATGCTTTTATTAATTGCTCTATAGAAGAGGCATTTTTCATGCATACCTCAAACTCCTTATAATTTATTGGAAATATCCTTATTAGAGCATGCACTTTAATTACAATATTTCTCCTTGATTGTCTTAAATAATTATATGCCCCATTTATAAACAATCTTAAAATAATCTATGGGTATTTTAGTGATGATAATATAGGTTGACGATGAGGATGGTGAAAAATTTGTCCATATAACTCCATATAATATACCCATTAAGAAGATGTGTTCCACATGTCTATATCTCCAAGCACCACTATACATCATAATATAACCTCTCTAGGTACATAAGATTCACCCTCTCATACTATCCCTCTCCTCCACCCCTTCCCCCATCTTATCATGTTTCACCCTTGAAACATGATAATAACTACATATCATGTGACAAGATTCAAACTCATTTACATTACATAAATTATTTTTTACTAAAATCTTAAGGACCAAATGGAGGTTTCTCTATGAATCCACTTCTTCATTTTCTTAGAAATTGTTTTCCTCAAATCTGAAGGACCAAATAGAGGCTCATTAATGAATCCTATTATTCCCTTTCTTGGATATGATCATGTACAACAACATTGTGATGAACATAATAAACTCAATCATTCTAACCTGAGAATGATTCTCAAAGGTAGGATATAGATATATGTATGGATTGACCTATAAAATATCATTAACTATAAACATTTAATCAAAAGTGTCCAATGAAGAGAATAATCTCTATGTATAATTGACAACAATTGGAAGAACCTCTTTAGATAACCTTGAATCATCCAAGTTAAGAATAACTTTTTTTTCATTATGTATGGAAGAATATTTAAAGAGAAGACCAAATAAATAACTCTAATCCAAGTGAAATAAAATATCATAGCATTCTTTGTAATTATCCTCCAAATTGACCCATGCATCTATTTATATCCATATGTAAATGAAGAGAAATTTACTCATACCATTAATTATAGTTATTCTTTGACTAGATCCATGAAACTATATCATTTACATATTATTATTTTATATGTAAATAGAGAAAAATTATATTTAAAAGCATCATTAAGTATATACTAAGAATGACTGATGTCCTCAAGTTCCTTATTTGATTTCTCCAATCGATCTATAACAACCTAATCAAATGGCATGAATTTAGGGTTTCAAAGATTTTTTTATACCTTTCTATCACATAAATGAAAATAAAATAATGTGGGAAAATAGATCTATATTTTTACTTTCAATTGTACAAAATGACACCTAATTTTCTCACCCAAAATAAAATATTTGAATTTTATTATGATCATGCATAAAAATGTATTAAAAATAGGTTTTTAGAGTCAAGCTCATATCTTCGTATCTCCCTTGATACTACTCAAAATCCTTATTGTAACCAAGTTTTGTAAATATTCCAAAGTCCTCTTTATATCCATAAAAAAATAGTTTGGATTGGATGCTTGTGTGAGGAGAACAACCTTTTACAATGTAGGTATATTTTTCTTAACAAAATATATATAGTATCTAAAAAGAAAACTAACTTGTCCTGGAAAGAGATTTGATACCAAATGTTAAGAACCTTAAATATAATATCAAAAACATTCATAGAATTATAAATTATGCAACATAATAGTTACGTGGGTCAAATTACTTAATATGGATTATATTTATAACTACCCTTAAGGTAGGGAAACACCATAAAATATTCCTTATGGAGAAAAGAATCACTCCACTATCATATGCCTATTCAAGGGGGAAACCTTCTTATTAGATCTTACACTCCAATTAAAATGTTTTTATTTGATTGTCTTTCATATTAATATGTCCCTCATTATACAGACTCTCTTACAATAATATATGGATATTTCATTAATCCCAATGTAGACTGAATCATTGTCTAATATATTAAATACCATAAGTTACCCATAAAATTATACATAATATACACTTTAATAGTGTGTGTGTGACATGTCAGCATCTCCACCCACTAGTATACATAATAATATCATCTCACTATGTATATTATAAAAGGAAAGAGACCACCAAAAAATGTCATAAATTGAAAACCAAAAAAACAAATCAACTAGCTCTAACCAACCAAAAAAAATCACACAACATAAAATAAGTTAAAAATTCATGAGTGAGGAGCTATCCCAACCACCACCTGAGCCACCCTAGTGATCCTAACCATTGTATACTACCCCACTAGATGAATCTCTACCAACTACCGTGTTACTAAAGGGCATAACTTTTATTTTTTTTCAAAAATGAGAGATCAAAAAATGTCAATATTGGCCCATATAAATTTTTAAGAAACTTCTCCTTTCAAAATTATAATTCCATAGATGATATTTTGTGATTATGTATCACCTTAGTCTTGTACACTTGGCAAAATCAGACTTGGTTGTTCCTCCTAGTTATACACATGCCTTACTTCCATAAGACTTGCATCTACTCTATCTCATGACCCTTGGCCTATCTCTTAGTCTGACTAGACTTATATTGATGACATAGACATCCTATATTTCTTAGAATTCTTAAAATGTACTTATCTTACACATCTACAAGTTTTGATCTTATGCATACTCTCCTTCTCTTTATATACTAATGTTAGGGATAGAAAATAACATCGACATTATTGTCCTACCCTGATGTAAGTGTCTAGTGCCCTAAAGTCATCTAATTTTCAAATAAAATGTATTACAATGGTTGGCTTAAGTGATTCAATACAAGTTATTTATCGATAATATTAGTATAAATATAATATCAACCCTCATTCATTCCTCACCTAGCAATCAAACCAAAATAACACTCAATTACTAAAATCTTTCCTATTATTCCTTATTCTGATATTATTCAAAGGAAAAACCTATTTACATGTATAAATTACTAAAGGATCATTCATAAGGTCATATTTCCCAAGTTACAAGATAGGTCACTATTGTACTTGCTTTACACATATTGCATGATTCACACATAAGCCAACACTTATAGGATAGATACATGAGTATGAGGCCATCTTATATTATTGGTTATTTAATTAGTGCCCTTTAACATTACGGTCATTATGGCTCAACTCGACAGCATGTGCCTATTAACCCATTTTTCCTAAGGCAACATTAAAGATAGAAAGCGAGGGTTTTTCCATTTCACTAAGAGTGACAATCCATGACCTAGATTTGATGCACCAAAGCAAAGGTGAAGCCAAACCTAGAAGCATCCATATGGTCACATCTTATTTCAACTAATATTCCATATAATTTAAGAAACAAGAAAAATGCAATAAAAATAATGCTATCTCTAAGAAGAGATGTTTTATTCATCAAATTTGCAGACCCAAACATATGCATATCTCTAAGAAGAGATGTCTAATTTCCATTTCAGGTTACATATTCATTTATACATGTTTTAAAGGTAGGATGAGGATGTGTAAGGTCACTAATATTGAGGGATATTAAGTGGTTTGACTTCCATGATTTATAATAATACAAAACTTGAAGAATTACTATTTTTAGAAACTTACTATTTTTAGATTGCACTACTAAAATTGAAATTTGGGGCACTTACATTTGTTTTTTGAGGATCAAAAACCATTAATCAAATCTCAATGCCATCTCACTATGTTCCCCTCATTCTTATTTTTCCAATGGTTTAAACAGGGAGTCAAACAAAGCTATGGTACAAAAGTTATGGCTCCTAAAAGTTCTACCACCAATTGGGGTAGAACCATTGCCTGAATTATCACTTGAAATGTTTCTCAGATCATAGGTCACTACTATAATTAATTTACACACATTGCACGATTCAAACATAAGCCAAAACCTATAGGATAAATACATGAGTATGAGGCCATCTTATAGATTATTGGTTATTTAATCAGTGCCCTTTAACATTAGGGTCATTGTAGGTTAGCTCGACACCATGTGCCCACTAACCCATTTTCCCTAAGGCCACATTAAAGAAAAAAATCTAGGGTTTTTTTATGTCACCAAGAGTGACAATCCATGACCTAGATCTGAATACACCAAATTAAATGTAAATGTGAATCCAAACTTAGAATCATCCAAGTGGTCACATCTTATTTCAACTAATATTCCATATTGTAAACTAGCATCTAACCCATATAATAATGTCTATGTAACTATCCCAGGATGACATAATTGTTAGGAGAGCCAAAGTTTAAGGATTGATACAAAACTATCTTCCCACTTGATTTCAACCTATACCATATATAGATTTATATTATCATCAAGATCAACTAAGTACTCTATTTTATGTCATTTATATATCTAGCATAGTTGTACTTTGTATTAATATCTTGTCTTAGTTTTATAAATTCATCATATGGTACATCTGAGTTTAGCACATTAATTGGCCTATTATATATTTGATATTCACCCTTATGCCCTATCATTTCTATATCCTTAAACCTATCTATCCAAGTATGATTCTTTAATCCAAATTAAGTCTAAACAAATTCATGTGGGTTATCCTTAACTATTGAAATAAAATAGCTTTGGAATAAAAATTAATGCACATGTCTAACTCCATAAGTTGGAACAAACAGGAGATACTCTAGACAATGATTCCTTGGATCATTAAACCATTCCTACATATTAATACCTCCATTTATTTTTTTGTGCCATCTATTCTTAGGTTTATTTTCAATAGTGAAGTAAAAAAATGTGAGTCTCTTGAGGTTAGGGGTCTTGGTCATTAATTTTACAATTATTTTGATGTGGACTAGCAAAAGGCAGAACCATAAAAATCAATCCTAAAGGTGGATGAAAATTTATGCAATGTTTTGCATGCCCCTTCATGGTTTCTTACCCTCTACTCAATAACAATGAGTCATTACTAAGTTATCAAGTTAATTTTGCCCTTGTGAGTTTCCATAGATTACCATGTAGGAATGTCTTGGGATAGGGAAATTTTTTAGAGTAAATAAGGGTCACCATAAGGGATGGGGATGAGACTAGGGTATAATGCATCATAAATGGATTGAAATTTAGATAGCGAGGTAATGGTATAAGTAGGGAACAATTTTTTTTATAAGGAATTGAAAGGCATACATAGCAAGGGTAATGGTGGCCAGTTTGTGGAGATTTTGGATTCAAGGATTTTTTCACTCTAATTTAATCACCAAATCCTTTGGATCCTAAAAATTTTCATACAAGATCTTCTCTCATGTTTTCAAAGTGAAACATTTGTGGATAATCCTTGAGGAAATAGGCATGCTAAAGAGATGGTTGGTGTTGTAAGTAAGCATTGAAACATGTGAGTTGAATAGTCAAGATCTCAAATTTTACAATCAACATTGATAATGGTGACAAGGGAGAAAATTCCATATTAAAGGGTGAGGAGTGTCATGCCTAAAAACATTTCCCAAAACTCGAGTATGGTGTTTTTTTGTTAATTTCTATCATTTTTAATTATCTAAATGTTGGTATCATTATTTCAATGTTACAATAAAAGCTGGTACACACAATTATTAAATGATTATTTAGTTTTATTTTATTTCTCCAGACCCAAAACAAGGATTTTCAATAAAATGGAGTATAAACATGTTTAGGTGAGAGCTAAATTTAATAGTGCTTTTTAAAATCATACATCACATGAGGATCCATTATTACTAATTTATTATCCTTATTAAATGAGATGGAATAAAATAATGTCCTAAAATTAGGTCTATATAAATATATTACCTTGACTTCCTTAGATTAGGGAGACAACCTAAAAGATCATCTAGTGAAAATAATACAATTGAAAGTAATAACTAACATAGGCCATAATATCAATTGGCAAGACCCCTCTAAAGCATGCCATGGAAGAAGTCCTAATATAACACAGTGCAATCATTATTCCATAGGGCACATAAAAACAAGAAAAATTTACTATATAAAATTATCTCTAGACAACCACTAACGATGAATTTAAGAGAAAGGTTAATGGAATTAAAATGATGATAAAATTTAAAAATAATTATAAGAATTTATCTTAAGCTCACACGAGGATGAAAATGAAGAAACACTAACCTAAAATATGACCTATACCTAATGCCCTCATAACTTGGGAAACCTATATATCTACTCCTTATATTCAGGGTCCAATGTAGTTCATCTTGAATATGTAATAGATCTCCTCCATGAGATGACATCATCAAAAGGGTTTAGCTCTCTAAACCAATAAGTATCAAATTAATGTAACTAAATAAATATTATAAATCTCTACATGTTAACCTCAGTACAAAACCTCTCACTCAAAAATTACTTATCATAAAATACCTTAAAAATATAAGATTATGTACTAACCCAACATCACTATCATATAAGAGCATAAATGAGGATCAAGAGTAATGACAAAGGAATATGTGTTATTTTTATCAAATTATATTAGTAGTCTCAACAATCTTTGATTTACAATGCTCGAATAAATTTCATCTTTTGAGTATATTCCTATCGACAACCACAGCCAAGATAGAAGAATACAAAACTCACTTAATAGAGATACAATGAGGATTGACACTCAAAAACTATCTATAGTCATAAAAACTATGCATCAAAGCATACCACAAGCATAGAAAATATTAAGGATACAAATTTATAAATAAACATACCCTAAAACTCACACTATGGATAAACATGTTATGGGTTAGTTGTTAGTGCTTATGTTCTAAGAACACCCTAAAATTAATCATTAACACCCACACTAGGGGAACACCCTAAGGGTTAGTTATCTATGCCCATGCTTACTCCCTAATATATTAACATATATTTGATGATACCTTCATAATCATAATCAAGGTCAGTTGCATTTCACACTTTTATGCCTTTATAATTCAATTTATACAAGCACAACAGTCAATAAGATCGAATATTGCACAATATTCAAATTCAATGTGTATAATACTTTTATATAAAATTTCAATATAAATTATCATGGTGTTTAAATATTTATCTCACAAAAAAACAATATTTTTTTCTAACAATCCAAATTTTCATTTTAATGAAATGTTATCAAGAGAGGTTTTCTAATTATTTCGTAATAGAAATCCATGTGAAGGTGATTATTAGACTATGTTTGCATTCATTTATAAGTTATTGAACTACATCAATTGTCCCAAAAGGGTTCTCACTAGTTTGGTTTAACAATTCAATCATTTATAATTCCATCATTACATAATGATTAAGATAATTATTCAAGTCCCTATAAAATAACTACCGCATGTAAGATAAGAAAAACATTCAAAGATCTCCTTATAATGACCCAGTTTGAAAGGCACCATAGGATAACCATTGAAATAACATAACATCACATGAAAACAACATGTATAATATAAAATTTTAAGATAATAACATGTATAACATATAATTTTATGAGAATAGCATGCCTAACATAGCATTGCATGATAATAATAGGGCTTGCAAAGCATTTCAATATATCGACCATATACAAAATAAGATACTAGAGGATATCAACATGTTTGTCTTATTAGCAAGTTAAAATTATTTTCATGAGTCTAATTTCAATTATATTAGTCTATTTTTAGTTATCTTAAGTTAATTCAATAGTTATTTTTATTCTTTCACTTGTCATGCTTTATCATGCAGGTTCTTTGTAATTGGCTAGATTTGGCCTAGTTTATTAATGAAAGATGGTGCAAAAGTGTGGTGCCATAATTACTTTTTTAAATTATTATTTCATATTATTATTCTTTGATTTTAATTTTAGGTATTCATAAATTTAAAAAAATAATATTAATAAAATTAATTTTAAGTTATTTATTATATATTTTGTCAACAATCACACTTAAGATAATACTAGATTAACAACTATTAGGGTTGGATTAGATGATCACTAGCTTCATTTTTATAGATTAATTTAGAGCTGATTTGTAATACCTCCATAACAAAAACCTTCATTTGGTATCATATCCTCATTCAAGAAAGACTCAAAAGGATTTTAATCCATTATCAAGATAATCATGGCTTGCATGAATTCTACTTCTATGAATATTCTTATTTTAAAAGGTGATAAATTTGAATATTAAATACTTGTATAAAAGTGAGTTTGGGATAATGTTCTATATAGATACACACAACATGTAGATTAAAATGCTTTGACTAAAGATCATAAGAGAGAAAAAAATGAATAAAAAAATGCTAATGTGCACTCTTTCTTCTATATTTAGAGTGACATAGACACAAACACCTATCCAAGAAATTTTAGATGCAAAAATGCCTATGAGGCATGTAATGCCTTGGAAAATTCATGCCAATACTCTATTAAGGTATGAGAATGAAAACTAAAAAATCTTAAAATGAAATTTGAAAATGTATGATAATGAACGAGTTATAGAATATTGTTCAAGAATAAATGGCATAGTACATAGAATGAGGATTTATGGAGAAACCATAGAAGATAGGGTCATAGTAATGAAAAATAATATATCTTTGACTAAAAAATGGTTAAAATTTGTGATAAATTTTAAGGATTGTAATTACATAAACACTATAAGTTTTTATGAGTTTTTAGATTCTCTCTTATCCCATGAGGATAAGATGAGACTATATTTAGGATATCTAGAACATGATCTAAAACATGCACTTAAAACCAAGGCAATAATTTCAAATCTCAAAGAGGAAAATAAAAATCAGAATCAAGGGAGTTTAATATGATAAAATTCAAAGGGTAAGTATCAATATAAATTCATAGATAAAATCAAGAGATACCTTACTTGTCATTATTTAAAAATATTAAGACACTTTATAAAATATTATAGGATATTGGTAGCTAAGAATAAAGCTCTTTAAAAGGATGAAAAGAAGGCATTCTAAGATGAGAAAAGTGAGGAGAAAGAGCACTCATATTATTTTCTCACATTTATTTTTAGAATAGAGGATTAAAATAGTTTGTTTTCTCTTGATTTAGGTTGATCAAATCACATGACAAGACACATATAGTTTTAACAAGTTAGATGATTTATTTAAAATCTAAGTGTAATTAAGAGATGGGAATCATCCAATTTGATAGAAAGGGTAGCACAAAAATCACCATAGTTCAAGGTAAGGGTGAACTAAAAGATGTTTATTTATCTCCAAATTTGGATCCTAAGAGTATTGATCACAATTTCACATAATATAGTGATGAAAGCAAAGCATATAATTTTTATAATCCTACTAGTAAATTCATAATTGTTTCTAGGGATTATATTATTTTGAAAATGAGATGTGTGTTTATTATTATCATATATATAATAATTTAATAATATTATTTGGGTATGCTCCTAATTTTTGTTTTCAGGTCTTACCAAATCATATAAATATTTCTAATTTAATGGGAAATAATACTAGCTCTTCACAAGAGACTAATCATCCATCTTCATCAACTTCAAGCAAGTATAAGTGTTTGTTGAATCCACATCTAGCCAATCAGATGTTAGATCATAACTATGAGAGGAGGATTATAAAGATTTAAAACTAGGAATTTAATGTTTTTAATGATATTTATGAGGAAAATACTAGGTTTTCATTATCATATATGGCTGGTGAACTAGAAGTTATGCAAAAGCTAGTCAAGGGAAAGAGTGGGTTGATGATATAAAAATTGAGATAGATTAAATTGAAAGGAAAAATACATGGAATATTATTCATATTCCATTTTATAAATATGTAATTATAAATAAGTGTGTATAAAAAACTAAATTCAATAGTGATGGTACAATTGACAAGCTAAAATCTAAACTAGTTACAAAAGTGTTTGCACAAAAAATATGAAGTTGACTATGATGAAACTTATGCACCCATAGCAAATCAAGATACTATAATCTGGATTTAATTGAGAGTAATGATATGTGTAATCTTATTCATATGAAATTTCATAAATATTCAATTATATCTAAGTGCATATACAAACCTAAATTCAAGAGTGATGGTACAATTGACAAGCTAAAATCTACACTAGTTACAAAAGGGTTTGATAAAAACATATGAGGTTGAATATGATGAAGAAAATTAGGCACCCATGTCACATCAAGATATTGTGGGACTAATTATTATTTTATCTTCTCAAAAATGATGGAAAATCCATCAAATGGATGTTAAAAGTACATTTATAAATGGAGTGATTGAAGAAGAAGTATATGTGAGGCAGTCACAAGGTTTTGAGGTAAAGGGTAAATACTTTTGGATATATAAGTTGAAAAAGAATATTTATGGTCTGAATCAAACTCCAAAATATTGTAACTCAAGAAGTGATATATGGTTATTAGATCAAGGCTTTATATGAAGTCAAAATTAACCAACTCTTTTTATAAAAATATTTGGTTATAATCTGTTATATGTTTATCTTTATATATATGAATTCATATTTATAGGTAGATATATGAAGATTTTTAATATGTTAAAGTAATATATAATATCAAACTTTGAGATGATTGATCTTGCACTTATGAAATAATTTATTGGCATGGATTTCCATATAAATAATATGAAGTATTCATTTTTCAATCCAAAAATGTCCAATATATGTTAAAGAAGT